>CANXYI012303427.1:0-12340 GCA_948208565.1 Hura crepitans | reverse complement strand
AAAAGGTTATAATATGCTTAACTCATATTATGTATGCTTATGATATAAAAGATTCATAATATGGAAATGTACTCTTTAACACTTAAATGTGCAATATGGTGATTTTATGATGTTATATGAATTTTATGAGGCATATTGCCTTATTATAGTGCCTACAACATGTTTATGATATGTATGACATGCAAGAAATGACATGAGAACTTTAAAGGTGTGTAATGACATATTTATGAATACAATGTTTATGCATAAGCATATATGTCATGTACCTATGTTATGGCAAATATAATGTTATAAATATACATAATGCATTTAATATGAAATCGTGATGAGATAAAGCATTTATTAGCATATATATGTAGAGAATTAATGTATGGCATTCATTATGTGTTATGGCATGCCATAAAATTGGAATAATTTTATAATTATGCTTTTTCCTAGTTTAGTCATTAGTTGGCTAAACTAATGTAATTAAAAGTAGCATTAAGCGGTAATAATATGGTGAAACTAAAAGTAAATGGTTAATATCCCATACAAGTAAACAGCCTAGTCAAATAGATTGACCGGTCAACTAGGGTCATAGCAGCTGCTAGGGTACTTCAATACCTTCGTAGCCTTCAGGTTGCGATGTGTGAACCTTCGAGTTACTTTTTATGTCCTAACCTATGGGTCTGATGTATTGATCTTCGAATCTTATTTAACCTTCGGGTTTAATGTGTGTTCATGATATGATTTTCTAACCTTCAGGTTTGATACGTGAGGGGCCTTTGTGGTTCCAAGGGCCTAAGTGGCCCACTAATACTCCGGTATCCATAGTGTTATTATTTTTTGAGTACGGGCTTAATAAATGGGTATTAATGAATAACAAAAATATAGATTCTATAAATGACATACTTTTAATTATGCATGATGTATAATTCCTATTAAGCAGCATATGTATGTTTTATGCCATGTTATTGCAATTATTTATAATATGATTAATGTTGCATGTCTTGTTACAATTAGAAGGTTCATAATTCATATATTAATGAATGATGTTAATTGGCATTTTATACAAGTTATGTTGATTACACCACTAAACTATTACTTAGCATATTGTCTATTTTTGCGACGTGTAAGTAAGGTGACAATTTGGGAAGCAAGCCTCAGATTATCAAGTTTCTAAGACAGATTTTTTTGGTATTTTTTGGTATATTTTATATCTAGATTTTATTATGTATAACTAGTTAGCACACATATGGATGTAATTATGGGGAATAAGGCCTAAACTAGTTGAATTGTCAATTTTTGGATCTTTTAAAGGTCTGTAATTATTTAAAAGTTGATTTTTTATGTCTATTGATTGCATGATTTGAGCTATTGTGTTGATTGATGGCTTTGGAGAGATCAGAAGGATCATAGGAGTTGAGGATGATGAGAAAAAGTTATAAAAGTGTTTTTGATTTTGCAGGTTACTATTCATATTTGGGAAAGTGTTCTAGTACAGCCGTTATGCTGTTAGATTTTCGACACGAGTATTTTCTAAATACAGTCAGTATTTGGTTTTTTGAAAAATATTTGTAAACCTATATTTTTATAAGATAAATGTATTGTTAAGAGTGTTTTAAATAGGATAACATGATAAGAGTTTCAATAGCATAAAAACATGTGCACACCTTAGTCGAGCTTGGCAACTAAGCGGTGTCCAAATCGGGTAAAGGGTATCACATTTGGTGATATCAAAGCTTCGATTTAGGCATTCCTAGGAAACATATAAGTGTTTTAGGTTGAATTTATACGTCATAATATTTATGATATAGAGGCTTACGAATTGTTCCCTTATCTACAGATAAGATGAGTGATCACGAACCACACTAGGATGAGGAAGTTAAGAGTTAGGCTTCAATGTCAGTGGGATAAGAGTTAGATAGAGTTGCATCCATATCTAGTAGTACAGTGAGGCAAGTATCATCTGCAGCCCTAGTGCCACCACTATTTCTACAAGAGATGTTATAGCTTTTGAGATAGGCTATAGCTACTGCTCCACCACTAGCACAACAACCAGAGGTTCCCTTAGCTCTCTAAAAGACCTATCTTGAGAGAGTTAAAAAGATGGGAGCTAAGGATTTCAAGGGAGTAGGCATGGTAGAGACTGGGAAGGTAGAGTATTGGTTGGACCTTACTGAGAATATCGTGAAGCATATGAGATACACCCTAAAAGAGAAGGTGATTTATGCTACATCTTTGCTCTAGAAAAATGCATCAAAATGGTGGGAAAACCTAATAGAGTACAAGTCAGAAGATGACTTGGGACTTTTTCCTAACAGAGTTCCATAAGAAGTATATTACTGAAGATTATTTGGATAATAGGAGGCAACAGTTCATAGATCTCAAGCAAGGGCAAAAGTCTATTAGAGAGTATGAGAAAGACTTTGCCATACTTACTCAGTATGACAAGGAGACCATTTCCACTAAGGCTGACAAGTGTACGAGATTTGAGAAGGGATTACATGTGGACATTAAGTCACAGATGGTTCCTATGAAGATTTGAGAGTTCTCATAGCTAGTTTTTATTTACCGCTCTATAAAAGGGTCTAAAAAGAGAAGAGGGAATTCTATCAGAAGAAGCGGTTTTTGGTCAGAGAGCTTATAGTGCAATTCAAAGATCTAACAAAAAGTTTAAGAGGAACTAGTTTGGGGCTCTACAGCACACATAAAATAGGGCCAATCCCAGAAGACAATATAAGGTAATAACAATAAAGCTGGACAATAATCTCAAGCTGCTAGAACATTAGTTTTGACAACTAAGAGTGGCCAAATACCTTAGTGTTAGACTTACCATAGGAGACACAGAGGAAATGCTGGAAGTTAAAGTCGGGAGTATATTTTTCTTATGGGTCATTGGATCATATTCATAGAGATAGTCCGAAGAAAGCTAATGTCAAATAGGGATCTGTATATGATTCCATCAAAGACCAGAAAGGAGATCAAGAAAAGAGAGCAGATGAGCTCAAAAGATCAAAATAGAGACTCGAGCTAAGCATAGAGCTCCTACCAAGCAGTATGCCGTTAGAACTAAAGAGGAGGCTAATGCACTAGGCATTATTATTGGTACTTTTCTTCTCTTTAACTCACTTTCTTTTGCTTTAACAAATCCAAGGTCTACACATTCATATATATACACAGCACAGGCATAAGATCAGGAGTTAAATTCTGAGTTTTTGAACCTAGAGATCATGCTTAGCAATTTCATAGGTTAGCATGTCACTGGACATAAGGTTTATAAAAAGTGTCCTTTACTGGTTCAAAGGCACAAGTTTCTAGCTAACCTCATCGAGTGACCATTTAATGAGTTTCACTTAATATTAGGCATGAACTTGTTGTCTAAGTATCAAGCCCTAGTAAATTGCAAGTTAAAGAGGATAACTCTTATAGTTGAAGATGGATCTAAGATCATAGTTATGGGTGAGAGAATAGACTTTAGTGAGGCATATGATAAAGAAGGATTGTCAAGCCTTATTGGCTCATATTTATGACACCTAAAGAGAGGAGCAAGATATTAGTCATATATCGATAGTGTAAGAGTTTATGGATGTTTTTCCTAAAGAATTGCTCGGTTTGGCACCCCAACGGGACCTTAAGTTCAATATTGAGGTTTTACCTAGCACTACTTCGGTATTAATAACTCTATATTAGATGGCTCCAATAAAAATAAAAGAGTTAAAGATTTAACTTCAAGAGTTGCTTGAATAGGGTTTTGTCAGATCGAGTGCGTCACCATGGGGAGCTCTAGTTCTACTTGTTAAGAAGAAATATGGTTCTTTTTAGTTGTGTATGGATTACAGACAACTAAACAAAGTGACAATCAAGAACAAATATCCCTTGCCATGGATAGATGATTTTTTTTATCAGCTTAAAGGAGCTGAAGTGTTTTCTAAGATTGATATGAGGTCTGGTTATTATCAGTTGAGGGTGAAAGAGGCTAATGTGGCAAAGGCAACTTTCAAAATGAGATATGGCCACTATGAGTTTTTGGTAATGCCATTTGGGCTTACCAATGCTCCTACGACTTTTATGAATCTAATGAACTATATGTTCAAATAGTATCTTGATTAGTTTATAGTGGTTTTTATTGATGACATCTTAGTCTATTCAAAGAGTAAGAAAAATCATGAATAGCATCTAAGGATAGTTTTACAGATTTTGAGAGATGAGAAGTTGCATGTTAAGCTTAGTAAGTGTGAGTTCTGGCTTAGTGAAATGTCTTTTCTTGGGCACATAGCTTCTACATATGGGATTCATGTTGATCTTAGTAAGATTAAGACAGTTATGGAGTGGAAGCCACCTAGGAACACTATAGAGATTAAGAGTTTCCTTAGTTTGGCAAGGTATTACAGACAGTTTGTTAAGGGTTTCTCTTTGATAGCAGCTCCTATGACTCGTTTATTAAGAAAAGATGTTAAATGTGTCTAGGATAACATATATCAAGAGAGTTTTGACAAGTTTAAAGTGATGTTAACAGAAGTACCCATTCTTTTTCAGCTAGTTTTTAGGAAGGACTTCACTATATACAGTGATGCATCTTATAATGGGTTGAGGTGTGTTCTAATATAGGATGGCAAGGTAGTTGCATATGTATTAAGGCAACTGAAGCCACATCAGAACAACAACCCTACTCATGATCTAGAGTATGCAACTATTGTGTTTGCTTTGAGGATATGAAGACATTAACTTTATGGAGAGAAGTGTTATGTTTACACTAACCATAAGAGTTTGTAGTATCTTCCTACATAGAAGGAGCTTAACTTAAGATAAACTATATGGATGGAGTTTATCAAGGATTATGACTATTTGATCGATTATTATCCTAGAAAGGCCAATGTAGTGGTTGATGCACTTAGTAGGAAGTTTATGGCAGCCATAAGAGCCATGAATGTCAAATTATAACTTGTGGGAGAGGATGCTTTATTGGCAAAGATACAAATGAAGCCCAGTTTGCTGCAACAAGTTAAGGATTATCAAAGAGATTATCATAAGCTGATGAGTGTGATAAGTGTTATTAAAGAGGGGAGGCCTATTGAGTACGAAATCAAGAGTAATAGTTGTTTAGACTACCATGATAAGATTATGTACTAGATGTTGACGAGCTAAAGAAGCAGATTTTACAAAAGGCTCATAGTGCTCTTTATGTTATGCATCTTGGTTGCACGAAAATGTATCAAGATTTGAAGTTGTTACATTGGTGGCCTAGTATAAAGAAGGATGTATCAAAGTATATAACCAAGTGCCTTACTTATTAGTAAGTGAAGGCAGAGCATCAAGTCCCATCTAGATTGCTTCATCCTATAACAATTCTACAATGGAAATGGGACAAGGTCACTATAGAATTTATTGTTGGGTTACCTATGACTAGAAGCAGATGTCATTTAGTATGGATTATGATAAACTATTTGACCAAGACTACTTATTTCATACTATTAAGAATGGACTACTCTTTAGAGAAGCTTGTTGAACTATATATTAATGAGATTGTCAAGTTGCATGGAGTGCCTTCTTTTTTTTACTTCTGATTGGGACCCATAATTTAATCAAGGTCTTAGAAAAAGCTTCACAATGCCTTGGGTACTCAATTGAGTTTTAGTATGGCATTTCATCCATAGACTGACAGATAGTCAGAAAAAGTCATTTAGGTAATCTTTTGAGACTTGAGTGATTTGATGTTAAGTTATGCATGATGTTATGCTCATGTTGTAGCATGGTTATTAGGTGTTTAAGGATATGTTAAGGAGTTATGCTATAAAGTTCAAGGGTAGCTAGGATTGCTATCTATTGTTAGTGGAGTTTGCTTGTAACAATTGCCATCAAGTGAGCTTAGGTACATCTCCTTATAAGGCGTTGTATAAAAGGAAGTGCAAAATTCCTTTATATTGGAATGAGCTCAGTGAGACTAAGTTCATGGGACAAGACTTGATCAAAGATGCAGAGGAAAAAGAAAAGATCATCAGAGAAAGGTTAAAAGCAACATATGACAGATATAAGTCATATATTGATATAAAGAGAAAAAATGTTTAGTATAAAGTGGAAGACAAAGTGTTTCTTAAGGTTTCACCTTAGAAGAAGGTTCTACATTTTGGAAAGAAGAGAAAGTTAAGTCCTAGGTTTATTGGGCCATACGAAGTGACATAAAATGTCAAACCAGTAGCCCATAGACTAGCTTTGCCTCCTAAACTCTAATAAATACATGATGTTTTCCACATATCCATACTTCAAAGACACAGATCGGATCCTACACATGTGCTATTAGTGGAAGAAGTAGAGATTTATCTAGATCTACCTTATAAAGAAGAACCTATAAGAATCTTAGATAGAGAGGTGAATGAGCTTTGAAACAAAAAAGTACCTTTAGTGAAAGTTCTATGGAAACACCATGGGATAGAAGAGGACACATGGGAAATAGAATCTTAGATGAGAGAGCAATATCCGCAGTTGTTTAAGCCAGGTAATGTTAAGGACGACATTTCTTTTAAGAGGGAAAAAATGTAATGCTCGAAAAATCCCACTGTTATAAATAGTACTTCCTGGGACGTAAATAGTGCTTTCTTAAGACCAAAGCACTAATTCTACTGAATAGGAGTATTAATTAAAACATAATTTTGAGTGAAATTTGAAGTTCAAACAAAGTCATTTAGGTGGTTAAAAATGATAGTTAAGTTTTATGGCTATGTCATGTGAATAGTAATCTAGTTTTAGCTGAACCGTAAAATATACAAAAAGTTGCTTAGAAAATTTTAAGATCAATACAACCTAGTACTTAAAATTTCTAATTAGTCTGTTGGCACTAGAATTGGAATTTTTGGAGGCCAGGAAGTATTTTTACTAAAATTTGTAACCTTAAAAACAATGTTCTTAATCAATTTTTTGCATTTTTCACACATGGATTTTTAGAGGTTTTAAGGCTTGAATTATAGATAATTATAGGCCTCTTGGAGGTTGGGAATGGAGTAAGAGAAATTGAAAAAAAAAACTATAAAAAAGGTTAAAATGGGTTAAATGATGAATAGTATCATCCCTTTCCCCATTTTCTTTTGCAGCCGACACTAAGGAGGAAGGAAAGAAAGCCATTTTCAACTTTTCTCCTCCAAATTGCCTTAATTTCTTATGTTTGAGACATAGGTTCGAGCCTCTATGACCCTCAAAAGCCGATTTTACCTCGATTTGGGTGAAAAATCAAATGTTTAGCTTGATTTTTTGCCTCAATAAATAGTAACTCGAAATTTTTTGGTAAGTTTTTTTATATTTGACATTTTTTCTAGGTTCTCCAAGTGCCCAAGAGTTGATATATGTGGTCAGTTTTTATTTTTATTGTTTGTATGATTTATTACAAATTTTTACAAATCGAATCTATAATGGGCAGTTAAGAAAGTTAATAAAACTGGAGATAAAGGCAAGAGCAAGGTGTAAACAGTCTTTGGGAGTGCATTTCAACTCTTTTGGTACATGTAATCATTAAAAATCATTTAAATTTATGTATGCTTTAAGAATTCCATAATATGTAATAAATGTCGTTAATGAGATAAATGTATAATTAATGCATGAATTGGCGATTAATGGTGATGTATGATGTAGATGATGTATGATGAAAATGATTATGATGTTGAAAGGATGTTAGGGACATGTAATGATGATATGAAAATAATGATAATGCATGTATGTGTATGTAAATGGGCATATGCATGGAAAAATGTAATGTGTGTATAATCTGTGATGTTAAATATCTCTGTGAACATGAGTTATCACTACAAAAAAAATTCGATTTTAGCGATGGACAAAATCCGTCGTTAAAAAATAAAAATCCGTAACTAAATGCTTGTTGCGACAGATAGCGACGAAAAATTTTTCGTAGCTAATAAATATAGCTACGAATTTTTAAAATCCGTAGCTAAATTAGCTACAAAAAATATCCGTAGCTAATTAATTGAAAATCTGTAGCTAAATTCAGTTTGATTTTATAACTTATAAAATTAATTTTTAATATAGCAACGGATTATTCTATCACAAAAATTCGTCGCTAAATTTAACTTATATTTTTATTTTTTTACATTTTCCTTGTTAAGGTCATGGCCTAGATATTGTAGGGAATGACTTCCTAAGTGGTCACCTATCTTGATAGTACTCTTATCCAAATACGTTTAACTTCGTAGTTTTGATGAGATTCGAACCTTTTTACCCAAATGCATCTACATAAAAGAGAGGTATCCACACCCTTATAAGATGTGCTTCGTTCTCCTCCCCAACCGATGTGGGATTATACTTCTAAATGTAACACCCCGACTATATGGTGTTGCCGAGATTGAGAAAGTGCGCCAAGAGTGCTACGTCACCTGCACGAGTCTCGAGACATGACATATTGTCTAATAAACTTCAAGGGGCTTAAAAAGTATGAAAATGACCTCAATTAAAAATTTAACAGAACCAATAAATTATTTTGAGTTGTAAGCTAGTGAGCCTTGGGCTCAATTTGAGTCCGACCAGGAATGACCCGGGATAAGCCCGGACGAATCTGAAAATATTATACTCTGAAGGTCAAAAATTGCAAATAGGCCAACGGATAAGGAATTTTAAAATTTTAAGGTCATTTGCAAATTTTTCTTAATTTCGAGATTTTGCACGTAAATCAAGGCAATTGGTTAACTATCTTGTCGGTGGAATTTGGCTTTGAATTTGATGTGCTTCTAATTGAAGTTAATTGAGGATTTTAGAAATAAACGTGACCATTTTTGGAGGTGCAACCAATCGTATAAAAATTCTCAAAGTTTTGTCGCAAATCGAATTATCATAATTTTTCGAAAATTTTTGTTCGCCTACTTGTCAAAGGAATTTTATCACAAAATTTTGCGAGTATCTAATTAGGCTTAATTGGGGATTTTAGAAATAAACATCATGATTTTTCAATATCCGAGTAAATTTTAAAAATTCTTCGAAGTTTCAGCTTGAATTAGGATATAGACAAGTTAAAAATATTTTTAAAATTACATTATTTTTATTCATTAATATAATTCAAATGAAGACATAATTATAACTTATAATTATACAATATATTGTAATTTAACATAAAATTAATGAAAATTTTAATTTTTTAAAAATTAATAATATTTAGCTACAGATTATCCATAGCTAATAATTTAATAGGGTTGTGCAAAACCGAACTGAAAACCGAAAACCAAACCAAAATTTTTACAATTTGGCCTATTCAGTTTGATTTTTTTGAATTTTTATTTTTTCGGTTCGATTCTTTTGAGTATTTTCGATTTAACTGGTTCGGTTCGGTTCTTAGAGGGCGAAAACCAAAAGAATTGAACTGACCGAATTTATTAAAACGTCGTCATTTTAGGACTTTTATATAAAAAAATAAAAAATATATATAGAATTTTGGCTAATTCGGTTTTTTTGGTTTGGTTTTGAAAATTTTAACATTTTGGTTTTAGGTTTGATTTTGGACCGAACTGATTGGTTGAACACCCTTAAATTTCAAAACAAAATTATTACCATATAAATTTTAGCTACGAACTCATCCGTAGCTAAATCTTCTAATAAATTAATTGTACCATAGCTACGGATATTCCCTCACTAATTCCGTAGCTATAAATTCGCGTCATTATTTGCCACCTTATTTAGCTACGAAACAATACATTCGTAGCTATGTAACTCATCCATTTAATTTAGCTACTAAATATAGAATTTGTAGCTAAATATTATTATTATTATAGTATTATTATAGCTCATCCATTAAATTTGTGATTAATTTTAGTTATTATTAAAATTATGACTAATTTTAATTGAATATAAAAATTACTAAAATAAATAAATTATTTAAGAGTAAGAATAAAATTTAATTAACCAAAATTAGTTAATTTTTGAATTATTTTTTCATATATAAAAAACCTTATTACATTCTAAAATAAAATAATAGAAAAATAAAATTAAAAATAAATAAAAAATTTATTAGCTACAAATGCAAATTTCGTTGCTAATCCGTCGCTAAAATAAAAGGAAAAATATTATTTTAAAAAATTTATTACCTATGATGCAAATTCTATAGCTAATATTTAGAAATTATATTTTTTTATAGCGAAGGATAATTCTATCGCTAAATTCATCACTAAAAAATGTCCCGCCAATGCTACACACCAAAAATTAGCTGTGAAAATCTAAATCCATAGCTATTCCGTCACTATATTAAAAAAAATTTATTTAGCTACGAAATTTAATATCCGTAGCTAAATCCGTCACTATCTAGCTATGGATCTAGATCTGTAGCTAAAATCCGTCGCTAAAATCGGATTTTTTTGTAGTGTATGATGTTGAATGTATGTGATAGATGTTAAAGTTGTAGAAATCATTATGGCCAAAATAGCCATGTGAGGTTATGTGTATGTATATTGGCTTGCATATGTATGTTTGTATCCTATATGTGTGATATGTATGAAGTATGATCATAAATGATTGTATTTGGCAATATAGACATGAAAAATGATGGATGACAATATAGAAGTTTTGGAAGGCATTATGGTTGAAATGGCCATGTGTCATAATGATGTGTGCATGTTAATTTCATATGCATTTATGTGTTTTAAAATGTATATTATGAATGATTATTAATCATAAATGAGTGTAAGTGATCATATGAACATAAAAGTGATGAATGAAGAGACGAATGGTATTATAGAGGGGTAAAAATCATAATGGCCGAATGGCCTAGGTATATGTGTACATATGTGTGCTATGGCATATAATGTATGAAAATGATGATTTACGAATGTGTATTAGCTAATTGGTTTTATGTATGTGAAGTTGGAAATAAAAGGTTATAATGTGCTTAACTTATATTATGTATGTTTATGACATAAAAAAAGTCATGATATGGAAATGTACTCTTTAACACTTAAATGTGCAATATGGTGCTTTTATGATGTTGTATGAACTTTATGAGGCATATTGCCTTATTACAGTGCCTATAGGATGTTCATGATGTGTATGACATATAAGAAATGACATAAGAACTTTAAAGGCATGTGATGACATATTTATGAATACAATGTTTGTGCATGAGCTTATATGTCGTATACCTATGTTATGGCAAATATAATGTCATAAATATATGTAATGCATTTAATATGAAATCGTGATGAGATAAAGCATTTATTAGCATATATATGTAGAGAATTAATGTATGGCATTCTTAATGTGTCGTGGCATGTCATAAAACTGTAATAACTTTATAATTACACTTTTTCCCGATTTAGTCATTAGTTGGCTAAACCAATATAATTAAAAGCTACATTAAGTGGTAATAATATGGTGAAACTAAAAGTAAATGGTTAATATCCCATGCAAGTAAATATTCTAGTTGAATTAGTTAACTGGTCAGCTAAGGTCATAGCAGCTACTAAGGTACTTTAGTACCTTCGTAGCCTTCGAGTTGCAATGTGTGAACCTTCAGGTTACTTTTTATGTCCTGATCTATAGGTCTAATGTGTTGATCTTTGGATCTTATTTCTAATTTCGAGTCTGATGTGTGTTGATGATATGATTTTTTAACCTTTGGGTCTGATACATATGAGGCCTAAGTGGTTCTGAGGGCCTAGGTGGTCCACTAGTATGGGCTTAATAAATGGGTATTAATGAATAATTAAAATGTGGATTCAATATATGACATGTTTTTAATTATGCATGATGTATAATTCCTATTAAGCAACATACGTATGTTTTATGCCATGTTATTATAGTTATGTATAATATGATTAATGTTACATATCATGTTACAATGGGAAAGTTCATAACTAATATATTAATGAATGATGTCAATTGGCATTTTTATATAAGTTTTATTGAATACACCACTAAGTTATTGCTTAGCGCATCGTCTATTTTTGCAATGCATAAGTAAGGTGACAATTTGAGAAGCAAGCCTCAGATCATCAAGTTTCCAAAAGAGATTCTTTTGGTACTTTTTGGTATATTTTGTATCTAGATTTTATAATATATAGCTAGTTAGCACTTATATGGATGTAATTATGGGGAATGGGACCTAAACTAGTTGAATTGTCAATTTTTGGATTTTTTAAAGGTCTATAATTATTTAAAAGATGATTTTTTTATCTATAGACTGCATGATGATATAATTATTGCATGATTTGAGTTGTTGTGTTAATTGATTGCTTTAGAGTGATCAGAAGGATCACATGAGTTAAGGATGATAAGGAAAAGTTATAGAAATGTTTTTATTTATATAGGTTACTATTTATATTTAGGAAAATGTTCCGGTACAGCCATTCTGGTATCGAATTTTTAACATGAGTATTTT
>CANXYI012303364.1:0-15425 GCA_948208565.1 Hura crepitans | reverse complement strand
TTATACTTGTAGATGTAATTATGTAAGTGCATTTCCATAATGATAACTAGAAATAAGGTAAGATGAATTATAAGATATGTAAGAAGGTGAAATTTAAATTAAGAATGGATAAATGCCCCTTATGATTAAACAACTTAGATTGGATAGGTTGGTTGGTCAATTAGGAAAATATAGCAGCTATTAGGGTATCTATCTATTTAGTTTACAATGCATTAGGCATACATCATATAACAATTATACACTATTATTATCTATCTATTTAGTTTACATTAATAGTGTACTTTGATAAGTATGCATACACATGACTACATTAGACCCCCTCCTTATTTATATAAATATGAGTGCCAACTAATCTGATTTACATCATATTAAAGATATACAAAATATATGAAAATGAAAGGTTGTCTATGCTACACTATTATCTTAAGGATAAATCAATGTTTAATCTATCTGTAACCTATGCATCAAAATACACGATACGCTAAGCACAAAGCTTTGTGGTCTATTCAATAAAATATACACACACACACACATATGCATTCATGGTAGGCATGCATTTCAATAATGGATATGTCACTTAATGTTCATACATTCTTCCATATTCGTATTGCTATCATTCATTCATTTTAGGCCATTACATTGCTAAAACTTATGTCTACTCATTTTATACCACTTGCCTATCCTAGTTTACTACTCATAGTTATAATTAATTTCTTTCACACTTACATGCCATCATTAAGTTGTACATTTATTAACCAAGTTATTTATCATATTAAAGTAAAGTTAATTTTCAACTTGCTTAGTTCATTACCTTGTAACTATTTATCCATTTACTTCATATTTATGTATCACATTTTTGTCATTTGTATTTTCTAGCTCATATCTAGAAGACATCAATCCAAATACTGGATATCAGGATCATGTTGTGCAATGGCCCATATTTTAAACCTGACGGCTGTTGCACTTGCATGTCATATCAATATCATGTGCAGTGGTCCTATTGGACCTGTCGTTGGCCACATTCACTTTAGATATATGTTATGGTTTTTTTTGACCTCCTAGCAACTGTACCCATATTATAATCAATATCATCAATATAGCCAATATATAAGTGTGTAATGGTCCTACTAAACCTCCTGGTGGCTATACCAGCTTAAGAATACATGCAGTGGTTTTGTTGGACCTCCCAACAATTGCACTCGTATTATATAATCATGTATAATCTAATATCAATATCAATGACATTAAAGTGTCTTAGTGGTTATTATATCCCCTAGTTTATTGGTTAACCTATCTAGCAAGTTGTCTAACATATATGGGCTATTTATATCTCTTTTTAATTACATATGATTTACGTGCCTCATGTACATTTTCCTTGCATTATTTTCATTCGCAATTTCAAAGTTCAATTACATATGCATAGTTATTTTCATTTATCATGTCATTCCTAATTTTTCATTTCATATTCTCAATCTTTATTATAGTACCATCAGTCATCCCATTTTTATCATCAACATGTTATCAACCAATTAATGCCTTGTATAGTACATTAGCATACATATAACTATACATATTACACTAACATACCTTATACATTGTGTAATCATTTATTACATAATAGTTCTACATTCCATGCCACATTCTCAATGATGCACACATACATTAATGCACATGTTCCATGCACCATATATCAATACATTTCAACTCATTATACCTTAACTATGTCAATTACACAATAATTACCTAAATTCTAACTATATCCCTAAATTTCCATAAAACACCTACATTTTTCCATCTTTTATGTTTACCTTAATTTCACTCCATTTTTCATTCATATTAGTCCATTTATACACGTTAGACCCTAATGTGCCTCTAAAGTCAATTTAGGGTTATTCTGATCCCTAAAATCAAACAAACCCTAAATGAAACCTATTATAAAAATCACATTTTTCTCCTATAACATTGGTTTACACTACACATAGGCTTAAGATGCTTATGATATAGACATGCATAATAAGGGTTTAAGAAGATAATGTTAAAATTAGTTAACATGTTATCTCTTATTTAGATAATCAACAGTTCAGATAAAAGGTCTTACAATGTGCGATCCCTAATTTAAATTTGGCTATTGGATCGATTGAGGGGTGTCACAACCTTCAGGTATATTATTTGCCCTCTAGGTAATATTTGGCCTTCGAGAAATTACATTTATCCTTGACCAATATTTATCTTTCGAGCACCATTTATCTCATTATCCAATTTTAGTCTGTTTGCTTTTAGGTATGGGCATAAATGACCATTTTATGAGAATTATGTGATGTAAAATAAATTTTGCACTATGCTAAAGAATAGGCTTAACGGAGATATTATGGATAATATTTATGCATAAAAGACCATTTATGCTTAGTATGTAATTGTAATCATGTATTAGAAATCCTCTTCAGGTGTTATGATTTATTATAGCAATGCCTGTGTAAGATTATAATGTGCTACCATAATTATATTATGACATAAATTCTTTGTGATTAGTGCTTTTGCTTAATATACATATAAGCATACATATGTTAAATTAAATACACCACTAAACTCTCACTTAATGCATCATTTTATTTTGTGATACATAGTTAAAGAAATCATATTAGTGTCAAAGCCTCAATATCAGTAAGAGTTTAATAAAAAAACTTTTAGGTATTTTGCTTTTTGTTTATTAATGATGTACTCCATTATTGACACTTTTGTTTAAATTGAGGGATTAGGCCTAATCTATAATGTAAATATTTTTGTAACTCCTTAATATTATACAATGATTTACATAAGTTTGTATGATGAGGTATGACTTGTATTATATCTCTTTCTTATGCATGTATGATAAATAATGAGTTTGAGTATGTTGAGTTTATTTAAAAGGTCAAATGGACCTAAATGATGTTGAATTTTGTTAGGAGTTTTTTTTTTTGCAAGTTACTATTTAGGATAATGCCTGGTACAACCATTATATTGCCAAAATTTCGGCACGAGGACTCTAATAGTATACCTTAGAAATTGATTTTTGAAAATTTGTATTTTTACAACTCATGCATACAAAATATGTTTAATATCAAATAATAAAATTTAAATCTTATAATGGTTTTTCATGAGATTTGATTCGAAAATTGATTTGTTTATTGCTTTTTTTTCAATTTTAATGATTAGATTGGGTAAGGGATGTCACATTCTTTGGTATTAGAGCTAGGTTTAGGCATTCCTCAGTACATATGAGTTACATAAGAGTGCCATAGGATTTAAAAAATGTTCATCACATAATTATACACATTGAGGCTTATAATCTATTTTTATTCTTATAGATCTGAGGATGAGTCAATCTACACCATAAGGTGAAGAGGAAGTCGAGAGCTATGCTCTGAATAAAGTAAGATAGGGGGTTACTAGGGTTGAGATGATTTCTTCTAGCGATGCTGGGCATGTAGCTTAGGGACCAAATGTATAGCTTGCTTAGCTAGAGTAGATGATGGAATCAATAAGACAAGCAACTCCACCAAAACCTCTGGTTCTTTAGAAGACTTATCTTGAAAGGCTTAAAAAGAATAGGGCTAAGCATATCAAGGATGAAGAGTTTAATAGATCTCACTAAGAAGAATATTAGCTATACAAAACCATTAGGATTATGTAGCAGTTAAAGTCTACTCAAGAGGAGTATGTGTGTTATGCCACTTCTCTTTTAGTTGATAAGGCTTTTAACTAGTGGGAAACAATTATAGAGCATAAAGTAAAAGAAGACCTAACTTGGGAATTTTTCTTAAAAGAATTTAAGAAGAAGTACAAAACTGAGCACTACTTGGACTAGAAGAGGTAGGAATTTCTAGACTTAAAGTAGAGATAGGGGTTCATAGTAGAATATGAAAAGGGCTTTCCAAGGCTTAGTCAATATGCAAGGGAGATGGTTTTGACTAAAGAGGACTAGTGCAAGCAATTTGAGAAGGGGCTTAACCTTGAGATTATGTTTTAGGTTGCTCCTATGAAGATCAAATAGTTCTTAGCATTGGTTACAACTTGTGATACTATGAAAAGATTCATGAGATGAAGGAGAAAAAAGATAACTTCCAAAAGAAGAGGTCCTTCAGCCATAGGCAAGCTAGTAAAATGCCTATATCTAAAAGGAAGACAAAGAGTGAGCAATCCAAACAATATCATGGGTAAAAAAGGGATTACTCTCAGAGATAAGTTTAAGTTTCATAGTCCATGGCTATATAGTAGACATTAATTGCTAGTGCTCTAACATCCACAGCCAGAAGTGCATAGACACCTCAATATGAGCATTGTAATAAGGAGTATAAGGGTATATGTTAAAAGACCATGATAAAATTATGTCAAGGGTATAGCTCTAAGGGACATATATTGAGAGATTGTCCATTAAAACAAATAGATTTGGCTTAGAGTAAAGGTAATAAGGATATAAGAGACCGAATTGAAGGTAGCCAAAGGGACACATAAAAAATTGGAGCACTAGAAAGGTAATATGCAATTCTAGCCAAAGAAAAAGTTGATGCACTGGATGTGATAGCGGGTACTTCCCAACTCTTTAATTTACCTACTTTAGCAATAATAGATTCAAGTTCTAAACATTCTTATATCTACACTACATAGGCATTAGATCAGGGATTAGTATTAGTGATGCTTAATATTGAGATTATGGCTAGTAACTTGATAGGTCAGCATGTTATTATGAATAAAGTTTTTAAAGATTATCCATTATTAATATAAGGATATAAGTTTATTGTCAATCAAATTTACTTAGCTAGCCTTCAATGAGTTTGATTTGATATTGTGCATAGATAGGTTGTTTATATATCATATAGTTGTGGACTATAGGATGAAGTGGATCACACTTAAGGCTAGAGATGTGATGAAAGTGGCAGTTGTGAGAGAAAGAATAGACTTTATGTCTAATGCGGTATCTATAGTCATGGCAAAAAGATAGATAAAGAAAGGTTGCCAAGAATATTTAGCCTATGTGAATAACATAAAAAGATTGAAATCAAAAGCAAGTAAGTTACCAGTAGTAGCAGAGTTTAAGGATTTTTCCCAAATGAGCTACCTAGTTTACCACCAAAACATGAGCTTAAACTTAGGATTAAGGTTTTGCCAAGCATAGTGCCAGTGTCTATAATTCCTTATCAGATGGGTCTTATGGAATTGAAGGAATTAAAATAATAGTTGTAGGAGTGGTTAGACAAGGGTTTCATTAGACCTAGGATATCACCATGAAGAGCACTAGTTCTATTTATCAAGAAGAAAGACAACTCCTTTAGGCTATATGTGGATTACAAACAACTAAATAAGGTTACTATCAAGAACAAATATCCTATACCAAGGGTTAATAACCTCTTTGATTAGCTTAAAGGGCTAGTGTCTTCTCCAAGATTGACATGAACTCAAGGTATTATTAGCTACGAGTGAAAGAGGTAGATGTACAAAAGATAGCTTTCAAAAAAATGATATAGCCACAATGAGTTTTTGGTAAAGCCATTTAGGCTTACTAATGCTTTAGAAGCATTTATAGATCTTATGAACTATATCTTTCAGCAATTCTTACGTTAGTTTGTTGTTGAATTTATTGATGATATCCTTGTGTATTCGAAAAACTAGGTTAAATATGAAAATCATTTGAGAACTATTCTACAAACCTTAAGAGATGAGAAGCATTATGCTAAGCTCAACAAGTGTGAGTTTTAGTTTAATGAGGTCTCTTTTTTGGGACATATAGCTTTTCTAGATGGTATAAAGTTGATCATAGTAAGATTAAGGCCATTATGGAATAGAAGCTATGCAGGAACACTATAGTGATCAGAAGTTTTTAAGGTTTAATTGGCTATTACAGGAGATTTGTCAAGGGGTTTTCTCTAATTGCTGCCCTTATTACATATATTTTAAAGAAGGCTACCAAGTTTATTTATGATGACAAGTGCTAAGAGAGTTTTAACAAGTTGAAGAATATGTTGATAGAAGCTCTAATTCTACTTTAGTTAGTATTAGTGAAGGATTTCATGATCTATAGTGACACTTCTTTGAATGGGTTAGGATGTATGCTTATGTAAGAAGGCAGAGTTGTTGCCTATACATTAAGACAGCTGAAACCTTATGAGAAGAACTATTTAACCATTGATTTAGACCTTATAGCCATAGTGTTTTCCCTAAAGATATGGTGGCATTATTTATATAGGGAGAAGTGTTATGTCTACACTAATCACAAGAGCTTAAAGTATCTTTCCACTTAAAAGGAGTTGAATTTGAGGCATAGAAAGTGGATAAGAGTTAATAAAGGGCTATGATTGCCTTATTGGCTATCATTTAGGGAAAGCCAATGTTATAGCAGATGTCTTAGTAGAAAGTTCATATTAGCTTTGAGAGCTATGAATGTTAGTCTAAGATTGTTAGAATATAGGGGTTTGTTGGTTGAACTACAAGTTAAGCCAAGCTTTTTACAACATGTGAAAGATGCTTAAAAGGATGATTATAAGCTTATAAATGTTTTTAGTATGATTTAAAAGGGGAAGCCTACTGAGTATAAGATCAAGAATTATTGTTGTTTATAATATCATAACCGTTTATGTGTGCCTGATGTCAAAGATCTGAAGAAGCAGATTTTGCAAAAAGCCTATAATATACCTTATACTATGCATCCTTATAGTACCTAGATGTATTAGGATTTAAAGATAGCTTATTAATGGCTAGGCATAAAGAGAGACATAGCAAAGTTTGTGACTAAATATTGTACTTATTAGTAAGTTAAGGCTGAGCATTAAGTTCCATCTAGGCTACTTCATCCTATAGCAATAGTATAATGAAAAAGGGATAGAGTCATTATAGATTTTGTAGTTGGGCTATCAATGATAAGAAGCAAGTGTGATTTAGTTTGGGTCAAGGTTGACAAATTGACTTAGTCAACCCACTTCATACTCATAAGAATAGACTACTCCCTAGATAAGTTGGCAAAGCTATACATTGATGAGATAGTCTAATTGCATAGGGTGTCATCCTCTATCATTTCTTATCAAGATCCAAGGATTACATCAAGGTTTTGGAAAAAAAACTCCATAATGCCTTAGGTTCTCGACTCAGCTTTAGCATGACATTTCATCCATAAACAAATGGTCAATCAGAGATAATAATTTAGGTTCTGAATGACATGTTGAAAAGTTATGCTATTAAGTTTAAGGGAAGTTAGGATTGTTATCTTTCATTGGCAAAGTTTACTAACAATAACAGTCATCAAGCAAGCCTAATTAAGAGAGCCTAAGTATTGCTCTTTATGAAGCCTTATATAGGATATGATGTAGAACTCCATTGTGTTAAAGTGAATAAAGTGAGAACAAGCTTATGGGGCTTGATTTCACTAAAGATGCAAAGGAAAAAGTGAAGATTATTAGAGACAGGCTAAAGGTTGCTTTAGATAGATAGAAGTCATATGCAGATTTGAAGAGGAAAGATATTTATTATCAAGTGGGAGACAAGGTGTTTCTTAAAGTATCTTATTAGAAAATAGCATTGAAATATGCCAAGAAGGGTAAGTTATATCCACTATTCATTAGCACATACAAACTAACTAAACATGTGGGACTAGTGACTTACAAACTAGCTTTACCAATTAAGCTATAGTAGATACATGATGCCTTTCTTGTGTCAATGCTTAAAAGATATAGATTGTATCCATCCCATGTGTTAACAGTATGTATCTATCATATGAAGAAGAGTTAAATGGGAATTTTAGCTTGAGAAGTTAAAGAGTTACGAAAAAAATGGCACCTTAGGTGAACATATTATGGTGACATCATTGCATGCAATAAGTAACTTGGGAGAACAGGGCTCAGATGAAAGTGCAGTATCCATATCTATTTGAACTAGATAATTTTAATGATAAAATTTCTTTTAAGAGGGGAAGAAATGTAATGCTCAAAAATCCCTATATTATAGATAATACTTCTAAAGATGCGAATAATATTTCTTGAGACCCAAATCACACTAATCCTATTGAATGGAAGTATTAGTCATAATATAATTTTGGATAAAATTTGGAGTGAAAAGTCATTTAGATGCTTAAAAATGACAGTTTAGATTTTACAGCAGTGTCACATGAATAGTGACCTATTTTTTGTTGAATCATAAAATATTTAATTTTTGCCCAAAAATTTCAATCATTGATACAACCGAATACTTAAATATTCCAAATATTCCATTGGCATTGGAATTGGAATTTTTAAATATCAAGAAGTATTTTTACAAAAATTTGTTATTGATTAAAGTATGGGTTTAATTTTGGTTTTCTTTAATTTTTGAGCATGAGATTCTAGGTGTTAATAGGTCTTGATGGCACACTTTTATGGGACATTTGGTGTGATAAAATGATGAATATTTAGGGGCTAAAATTATTAAAAAAAGAGGAATGGAAATAGGGAAAAATTTGGTGGCCTTTAGGTTAGAGATAGAGAAATCTTATTCATTAAACATATTAGCCAAGTCAAAGGTTAATATAAGACCTTTAAAATGGTCAATAATTGAATAGTGGATAGCCAACACACCATCACCTCTACCATCTTTCTTGTTAATTTGATGCCATATTCAAGAAGAGCTCCACCATCTTTAATCCTTATTCCTCTTAATTAACCACTAAAATAACTCTTCTAAGCTTTAAATAATCATGGATTAAGTGAGTTTATAGAGGGAAAAGCTTAGGCGATAGCATTGATTGGGAGTTTTCTAAGAAGAAAGCTATGGGTGAATAGTAACTTAATTTTGATCTAGTGGGTTTTCTTTACGTTTTATAGATTTTTTGTGATTCTTGGGTACTTAAGAGCACATATATAAGGTTAGAATGGATTTTAGAATTGCAATGGATTTTATATGAATTTTCTAAGTTCTTCCTATAATTATATATATAGAGAAAAAAGGATTTAGTAGAGCTAAGGGGAATGAGAAAGCTTGAGCAAGCTTTGGTGGTGTAAATTGACCCATTAGTAAGTGTATTCAAATTATCCTATGCATTTCATTATGATGTTGGCATAATAATTGTATGTGTATGTGCATGTAATTATTATCTAATGAGCATTTATGACTAAAATTGTGATACAAATAATGAATTTATGAATGTAGAGATGTGTGTGATATCTTAGTTAAAGAATTAAATACATTTGGATGTTGATTTTTATATGGCTTAATGCTTTGTTAGTGATGCTTAAATATGATAAATGAGTCATGGCATGTGTTAAAGGATGTGTGTTGTAATTATGCTAAATTGAGTGTGATGAGATTTATGAATAAGATAAGTATGTGATATGAGGAGTATTGGCCAAATGCTTATACATGATGTTTAGGTTGTTATGTAATGATATGTTGATAGATAATGTGTTATATGATGATAAATAAGCATAAATGTGGTTATTTGATCATATGAAAGGCTTTTTGTATATCTATGGTGTATGATGGTTGAATGAGTTAGTATATACTTTTAGATGATTAACTCTACCTACATGGAGTTAAAATGAAATGTAAATGATAATGATGACATGTCATGTATCATAGTTTCATATTTATGCACTTATATGACTTATATGTATGGAATGATAATGAGTAAAATGTTTTGGTATGCATTTTGCCTAATTAAGTGTTATGTTAACCAATTATGACCTCAGCATGATTAATGGCATTAAGGTTTATGATGTAATATTGTTTCTTATATGATGTACTTAGGAAAGATGTTAGGGTCAAAACCTCTCTAAGGGTTGTGCATGCTTGCAATGTGTACATATGTAGAAAAATGCTATAGTTTATATATATAATACATGTTGTTACTAGGCAAGTTCTTTTATCAATCTTTTATCAAATGAATATTTGATATTTATATGCTTAGTATATATCCCATATTAGTGCACATATGTTTAAGATAATGTTATGGCTGAATGGCTTTTATGATAAGTAAATGGTGTTCTAACATTTTTATATCATGTATGAGTCCATTGCGTGAGCATAGTAGCACAGAACATGCATTTATGGTGTTATGGCTTATATATGGCTGAAATGGTTAATGCTATATATAGAACATATAATTGTGTTATTTTAACAATTGTGAGCTATATGTGACTTTTAATAACATATGGAAACAAAAGTGATGCTTTTATACTCATGGATGTCTGTATGTAAGTAATTTTCCATAATGACAATTAAAAACAAGGTAAGATGAATTATAAGCAATACAAGAAAGTGAAACTTAAATTAAGAATGTATAAATGCTCTATTCGATTAGATAACCTAGATTAGATAGGTTGACCGATGAACTAGAGAGATATAGTAGTTGCTAGGGTACCTTTGGGTACATTATTTAGCCTTCGAGCAACTATTTAGCCTTTAGGCACCATTTATCTTGTAATCTAATTTTGGTTTGTTGTCTTTTAGGTATAGGCATAAAATAACTATTTTAACATGATGATAAGAATGATGTGATGTTAAATAAATTTTTCACATATGCTGAAGAATAGGCTTAATAGAGACATTATGGATAATATGTATGTATGGAAGACCAATTATTCTTAATATGCAATTGTGATCATGTATGAGAAATCCTCTTTAGGTGTTATGATTTATTAATGCAATGCTTGTGTAAGATTATAATGTGTTATTCATAGTCATATTATGACACAAATTCTATGTGATTAGTGCTTTTGCCTGATATGCATGTGATTAAACATATGTTAAATTGAGTATACCACTAAGCTCTCACTTAGTGCATCATTTTATTTTATGATACATAGGTTAAAGAAATCATATTAGAGTCAATGCCTTAATACTAGCAAGAGTTCCAAAAAAGATTCTTTTGTTTTTTTATTTTCTTTTTCTATAATTAATTATGTACTCCATTATTGGAACTCTTATGTAAGTTGAAAGCTTAGGCCAAATCTATAATGTAAATATTTTTGTAAGTTTATCTGATGATGCATGACTTGTATGACATCTCTTTCTTATGCATGTATGATGAATGTTGAGTTTGAGTATGTTGTGTTGATTTAGAGAGTCAGTGTACACAAAAGATGTTGAACCATGTTAGGAGTTTTCAAAATTGTCAATTTTATGCAAGTTACTATTTGGGATAGTGCCTGGTACAATTATTATGCTACCAAGTTTTCAACATGAGGACCCCAATACTATACCTTAAAAAATAGTTCTTCGAAATTTATATTTTTACAACTCATGCATGTAAAATATGTTTAATCTCAATTAATAAAGTTCAAAATTTTTAATGGTTTTTCATGAGAGTTGATTCAGATATTAGTTTGTGTGTCGCTCTTTATTCGAGTCTAATGATTATATTAGGTAAGGGGTGTCACAAGCTTACTATTTGGGCTAGTTTCCCTAAATAGCCATGATGCTATTGGATTTTTGACACGATGATCCCTAATAGTATAAATGTAATAAGGTTTTTATTAATACTTGTGTTTATTAAAGTTGTATGATAAGTTTTGTTTTTATAAAGGTTTAAAAGTTCATGGGATATAAGTAAAATGAGATGTATAGTAAGTGGAAGTTAGTTGTGTGCCACTTTCCATTTGAGTTTAGCAACTAGACCGAGTAAGGGGTGTCATGGATTATGATTGCTTGATTGGCTACTATCTAGTTTATGACAGCCATAAGAGCAATAAAATGTGAAAATGAAGTACTTGGATAATTAAGCTCTTTTGGCTGAGTTGCAAGCCAAGCCCAATTTTTTACAAGAGGTTAAAAATGCTCTGAAGGATGACGACAAGTTTATGAGTGTTATAAGTTTAATTTAAGTGGGGAAGCCTATAGAATATGAGCTTAAGAGTGATGGGTGTTTGTATTATCTGGATGGATTTTGTGTGCTAGATAAGGAAGAAGTGAAGAAGCAAATTCTTCAAGAATCTCATAATGCACTGTATGCTATGTATCTTGGTAACACCAAAATGTACTAGGATCTAAAGACTTCTTTCTAGTGGAATGGTATGAAGAGAGATGTGGCTAATTTTAAAACAAGATGCCTTACTTATTAACAAGAAAAGGTTAAGCATCAAGTTCCATCTGGATTGCTTTAACCTATGGCAATTCAAAAATAGAAATGGGATAAAGTCACCATGGATTTCGTAGTGGGATTGCCTATGACCAAAAACAAGTGTGATACTATATGGGTACTTGTTGACAGATTAACCAAGTCAGTTCACTTTATACAAGAGAGAATGGATTATTCTCTAAAAAAGTCAGTACAACTATATATTGATGAGAATGCGAGATTGCATGGTGTGCCATTTTCCATTATATCATATTGATACTTAAGGTTTACATTATGGTTTTCAAAAAAGCTACATAATGCCTCAGGTACTCGTGTTAGCTTTAGTACGACATTCTATCCACTGACTAATAGCCAATCTGAAAGAGTCATTTAGCTAATTCATATATTTGTTTGGCTTTAAGTTTAAGTTGTTTTAATGCCAATGATGAAAACATATATGGGTAAGTGCTTAAGGACATGATAAGAAGTTATGCCACAGAGTTTAAGGGGAGTTAGGATTGATACCTCTCCTTAGTAGAATTTGCTTAAAACATTAGTCATCAAACAAACTTACGCATAGCTCCTTATGATGCCTTTTATGGAAGAAAGTGCAAAACTCTTTTATGCTAGAGTGAGTTGAGTGAGAACAAACTAGTGGGACCTAATCTAATTGAAGATGCTAAAGAGAAAGTGAAGGTTATCAGAGATAGGCTAAAACTTACATTAAATAGGTAAAAGTCATATGCTGACTTTAAGCTGAAAGATATAAAGTATGGTACTAGAGATAAGGTTTTTCTCAAACTCTCTCTGTGGAAAAAAAGTCTTAAGGTTTAAAAAGAAGAGAAAGTTAAGTCCAAGCTTTATTGGTCTATACAAGATAACTAAACGTATAAGGCTTATAGCCTATAGACTAGCTTTGCCTCTTCAGTTATAATAGATCCATAATGTGTTCAAAGTATCGATGCTTTAGAGATATATATTATATCCTTCACATGTACTAGTAGCTGGGGAAGTTGAGATACAAACAGATTTATCTAATGAGGATGAACTAGTGAGGATTTGAGTAAGAGCAGTTAAAGAGTTGCAAGAAAAATAAGGCCATTGGTAAAGGTATTATAAAGGCTTCACAACATCGAGCAAGCAACCTAGGAAAGCAAAAGCCAAATGAATGAATAATACCTATATCTATTTGAACTAAGTAATTTGAGAGCAAAATTCTTTTAAGAGGGGAAGAAAAGTAATGCTTAAAGTTTTAGGTGTTTTAAATAGTGTAGACACCTCACCTTAACCCATGATGATAGCTAGAGATGAACTATCAACCATAGCACAAAAGCCATCAAGATATAGGTCTGCACGGACCTACTACCCACATCCGTATGAACTGACTACAGAAATAGGATAGAGCCTAGCTTGTGAAGACCATGGACCATCACCCCTAAGAACTTAGTCCATATAGACTATCATAGATAAGTCTGTAAGGACTTGCTATCAGGAAAAATACTTCGAATGAAAATATTGCCTATTTAGTCTAGGAGTGAGAATCCCTTAAAAATTAGGACTTTCTTTTGGATGAATAAAGGAAAAAACCCTAGAGAGTGGGTATAAATACTTCTCTATATCTATAGAGAAGGGGTCAGACTTTTGAATAGAGAACAGAACCACAATTACAGAGATCCCAATCGTAGAAAGCATTAAAGGTCTCGAGAGATTGGCTATAGCAATAAATTCAACCATCTTCATTGAAACCCAAATGTTTTGCGTTAGTGTTTGAAGAGATCCTTTGTTCAGATAATATCTGAGGTCTATGGATGAATATCTTTGTGTTTTGATGAGCTAATGATCTCTGAAATTACTCATAAGTGAGGTGATACTTTGCTATCCCCACTTTAATTAATGATGAGTAGGCTAATTATATTTGAAGTATAGGACGTAGGATTGATGCCTATAGTCAGTATTCAGCAAGCCATATGATGTTAATCTTATCACACGAACTTGATCATACTTGTGACTAAGTCCACACAAATTTAGGGTCTTTAAACACAAGTATATAGGTTAGTCTACACGGCCTTATTTCATGCATGTCAATTTGGTGATTTGGTCTGCTCAGACTTATACTCGATAAGCATGATTATATATCCATATGACACCACATTAAATATAGAGTGATTGATGTAAACTAATATATCTACCCATGAATATGGGAAGAACATGATTGAGTGTATGAAACTAGAAAATTAGTCTGCATGGACTCCCTGTCACAAAGACTACATGTCCGCACAGGCTTATAAGTGATGACCCTCTAGCATGTGTCTTGTATAGCCTATAATGCATCCATCCCAAGTCTATTCATGTTTTAATTATCATGAAAAAATAATTCTGACCTGACATCTTTGGCTTTGATGTTTTATGAGTTATCGGTTAGACTTCTTAGCTGAACTGGAACATGAGACATATTTGATCCTTCTCTGGTAGTGGTCCACATAGATCAAGCATCATTCCCTCTGACGTCTATGTATACCTAGAGATGTAGAAGTGAGCCTATTTTAGGACCATGGCTTGCCTATTTGGTTTTGTATTATTTACACTTCATTGTTTATTTTGGAGTTGTAATAGCTAGTAAATAACTTATTTTACATGCTAAAACCTAACTTTCACATCAAATGATTTTATACATAATTAAATGGTGTTTTCCTTGACAAAATGGATTTATATTTCCCTTAATCATATGTCACAATAACAAAATGTATTTTATTAAAAGTCAATCTCTTATAGATGGGAGTTGCACAATTATCGACAATTCCTATGGAATTATGGGTAACTATCAGGCTAGATAATAATTAATCAATGACCCATTTTCTAGATGTATAATTTATGTTACTATGTTGTTTAAATATTACACTTTACACTCTTTACATGCAAAGGTGATACAATTTAAATATAAGAATAATGTATGCTTAAATGATAAGGGATTGATAAACATTACAATATACATGGACAACATATTATTGGGGCATGAATAAGATCTGAAATTCTGAACCTTTCTAGTATAGAAGTTCAAAGGTCTTGGTGTAAAGGCCAGGTTATGACTCCACTAACCACTCTCATCCCTAGTACAAATATCATAATCTCTATAGTGGTAATTCCATTGGGAACTAAGAAATTTTAATTTAAAAGTGCCCAAATAATATGTTATCTAAATATTCTAATTTTTATCAATCCCATACATTGCATCTTATATAAATTGTGTCCCTTTTACCCTAGATGGTGTTATGAATCATGACTGTATTTTTCATTCAATAATGGAGAAGAGCTAGCATATCTACCACTTGTAAGCCTTGTACCTTAAAGTATATGAAATGGTGAACTAATCGGT
>CANXYI012303331.1:0-14100 GCA_948208565.1 Hura crepitans | reverse complement strand
ATCTGATACTTTAAAAATTTATTCAGATTGGTATGGCCACTTTTTAGCTCTACCAGGTAAAATTTAAAATTAATTTTTAGGTCTATTGCAGCTAAAACTCAAGGTGTCATGTCATATTAATTATCATGGCATTTTCACTTAAAAGGGCAATACTTTTTGTTTAGTGAATTTTTGGTTCAGGTAAAGGTTAATTAAACAGTTATAAGTCATTTTGACCACTTTTTAGGTCAGTTTTCTAGGACTATTTTAAGTTCGAATTCAATTTAATTTTCACTATTCTTTTTAATACTTTACTGGGCACTAAGCCAACTTTAACTGGGCCAAGTCTATGCGCAAAATCTAAGCACGAATGGCAATTAAAACTAGGTTAAGTCCATGGGCAAAATCTAGGCATCTAAGCCACTAAAATTAGGCCAACACCATACCTAAACAACAACTCAATTCTAGCTTTTCAAAGGCATAATTAAGATTCAACTTATTAACTCATTTGATGGCATTTTTAATTCATTATTTCAAGCATTACTTACATGTTTTTAACTCAAGTTTTTCTTAGCCATTTCAAGGCACATCTCTAAGGTATATATTATGATATCATAAGGTCATATTATTAATTTAATCCCTTAGTCATTTCATGCCCACTTTAATACCTCAGTAGCACACCAAATCACCATATTATCAACTTAAGATTTCATGCCAACAAGCTATAAACAACTCTTGAGTATCTATGAGAAATTTAACTAAATTTTCATTCTTGTTCTCAAAATCACCATATTCAATAATATCAACATTCCATGAACTCAAAGATACTTATTAACAATCTAATTCCAAGCTAACATGGCTAAAGTTCAAAGTAGCGTTCTTAAAACACAAGCATGCAAGCACATCGGTACAACAAAAAATGCATTATCCATAGTAAATTCTCTACTCAATTCTTATGGTCCACATTTTAGCATGCTAAATACATATTGAATTTCCATCATAGGTAGCAAATCACCTATCCAAGCAATCATAGGCAACAATTTTAGCGAGCATTTAAAGGTCAATTTTGCAAACAATACAAACAACACATTCCAATCCACTAAATACTCAAGGAAATCAACCTAACCAAGGAACAATTCAACCTTAACCATATCATTCCAACCCTCTTAATCCATGTTCACTAGCTTGGACACCTAAATACATGATGAAAAGGCAAAAATTTCACTTACAAAACTCTTTGAAGGTGCTATCCTCACCATGATCAAGCTACCAGCCCTTTTTCCTACAAGCCATAGTAATTTTATGCCTCCTTTATGAGCCTCCAAATACCCTTCAATAGCCACCAATCCCTCATATGCACCACTACATAGATGTTAGCTATGATTTAGAATAAAAAATCACCCAAAAATCCCAAGAAATGAGGGAGATACAGCCATAAATTCACCTTGGTGTCATGGTTCAGGATTGTTTTGAACTAATCACTTTTTTTGATTTGTTTCTCCCAAACTATAACTCCTTTTGGCCTAATTCTTTTTCTTGGTAGTGCCTATCATCCGAAAGAATTTTTAGCCACCATAATCACTTCATTTGGCCATTGGAGAAGAAAGTTATAGCCTATAAAGCGCAGTAGAGGCGTTGGCCATTTAGGCAGAAGGGAGGAAAATGAGCAAAATGAGTTTTACTCTTTAACAAGTGGAAATCCACTTGTCCGATGGCCTTTGCCATTTGGCATGGTTACTTAGCCACTTGGCATTATTGTTGGCCCCATTTTAACACCTTAAAATTGTCCTTAAAATTCCAAAACCATCTCAATTTTTTAGTAAAATTAAAAAATTCATAGAAGTTCACTCAGACCTTTAAAATTTACACCGTTTGTTTTAGATTCCTATTTTAGTCCCCTCTACTTGCTCATAAATTTTTGTGGCCAAATTCCACCAATAAGGTAGTTTTCAAACTACCTTGATTTGCATGCCAAGCTAATTACAAGATTTTATGAACGACCTCCGATTCTAAAAATTCTTTCACCATTGGACTCAATGTGATTTTTTAGCTTTAGGGTCCACTAATTTTGGGTCTATCAGGGCTCATCCCGGGTCGTTCCTGAGTTGAAAAATTTTTATTCGCCCGATGGGTAGATTTTAGTCCAAATTAAATTATTGGTTTTGCTAAATTTTTAAATTTTATCGATTTCATCAAATTAAGGCCCCTTAAAGTTTCTCAACTTATGCCACTACCTCGATCCATGTACAAGTGACCCAGCACCCCTGGTGCACTCTTCGAGCCTTATGGCACTTTCACGGAACCTCGGGACACAAGCGTTACATTTCTTCCTCTCTTAATAAGATTTCATCCTCAAAATTGCCTGAAGCAAATAAAGTAGGATATTGAGCTTCCACATTCTTATCTAGCACTCAAGTAACTTCCTCTATGCTTATATATCTCTATAGCATTATAGTAGTGGCATGGATTCATTTCTGCAACTATCTCATTTCACAAGTTATAGTTTACACTATTTCTTAGTCATAACTTATATCTAGCTGTGCTTCAATAGTTATCATCAGAGTCATATGTAATTGATCTAATATTTACCCCTTTGAGCATAAAATATAAAAATAGTATACATTATTGTAGCTCAGGTGGTAATGTAAGTTTGTATGCTAGAGGTCCTGACCCTATCAGTACCCCTGTAGGGTTCGATAACCTGGGACTCAATTACCTTTTTCCCAAACCTTTGTACCTATTTTCTTGGAAAAACCATAAGAATACTTTGTATCTAACTAAATATTCTAGTTTAATCATACTGCTTTTAGCCTTTTCTTGATTTATTTCACTTTTCCTTAGCCTCTTTAATCAAGTTAACTTTGGGGACTTTCTATCTCAAATCTTACTTCAATATGAAAGGTCTTGCATTGTCTATCATACAATGCCTCATACAGGTCAATTTCTAAACTAAAATGATTACTACTATCATAGGCAATCTCTTCCAAGAACATATGTGCATACATACATCAAAAAACCATAAGCTTACTAATACTGTCTCACAACATGTGATCAGATATCTACATCACCCACTATGATTGTCCATTATACTAAGGATGATAAATTAGGTGATAAGCTAGTCTGGTGCTTAAAGCTGCTTACAACTTTTGCCAAAATCTAATAGTTAAATAAAATCTCTATCCTCATGACAGTCACTGGCACAACATGAAATCTCATGGGCTGATCAGAATATAATCTAGCCAATATGCTTGCAAACTAACCCATCCTACTAGGGTAACTTGAACTATCTTAATTATCTATCAACAATTATTCAGGCACCATTGCATTTATCTACTCACTAGTGAACTCATTACAAAACTCAGAGCTAGCTTTTCACATTAACACTTTAGTTTAGATATATGGTACAATAACTCAAAAGGATTTTGATACTTAGCTTCTACCTACTGGCATGACAAATACTGGGTATTATACTCTACCACAGTTTTTTCCATTCTAAGCCATCAATAAGTAAAATTCCCAAGCAAAATTTTTTCCCTCTCAGAATGCCTAGGATGAAGGGACTCATGTATTTCCTTAAGCATCTATAACCTAGATCCTCTATACAAATTGTACAAGATTTGTTCTTGTGAGTCCATTACTCACTTACTGTCGACTGAGACCCTACAATCTTCCCCTCTTTAGCTTTGCTAATTATCTAAACCATTTAATTATTTCTCACCTAATTCTCTTCAATTTTGCTATCCAATATCTAACTTCATTTGCAATTTAGCCACTACTACCTCTTCTGACATAACTGGTAACTTGACATTCATAATATCTCAAGGTCACCATAGGCTTTATATACTTAGCCTCTACTATCACAGTAGTTTTCACTAATGGATAGTCAATCAGGCAATTAAAATCCTAAATCAATTCTATCTAACTTCTCTATTTCAAGTCCTTTTTTCTTAAGTAAAGGAATATTTCAACCTCTAATAATTTGTACTTATACAACATTCTTCTTTTACTGATAATGCCATCATTTGTCATGACACAACCTCTATGATAACTAGCCCCAAACTAGGGGTAAGATAACCCTTTTCTTATGGCTTCGACAATCTGAGAGCACAAGCCACAACCTTTCCATCAAGGATTAACACCAAACAAGTTATTCAGTAAAGCATCCTTGCACATAACAAGGTCCTTACCCTGTTCAAGTTGAAATAGGATAGAAACCTTTATCAACTTCTATTTCAACTTAGCAAAACTATCTTAACAATGATTATCCCATACAATTTTTTTACCTCCTTTCTGATTAGTCAAGTCAAAGGAGTAACAACAATAGAAGTCTTCTTACTAGTCTTGTATAACATCAACTAAACTCAAAAAATTTCTCATCTTAGTAACATTCCTAAGGGTTTTAATCCCAACACTACCTTACTTTTACTCGAACCAAATTCTAACTCTATTCATTGAACCTTGGTGGTCCAAAGAAAAACTTCATTTGCCCACTTCACATTTATTAAGTCGAGCACACATATAACCATCTTTTTTTTGAGGTCTTTGTCACAACCCTCTGATGCTATTCATACTCTTTTTAGTTCCTAGAATACACTAAAATATGATCTAAGAACACTTTACCACTGACCTATATAAAAACTAAAGGCTGTGCTCATTGCAATTTACAAAACTGCCAAGGCATTAGTGAGCCCCAGTGCAATCACCAAAGACTCACCATGTCCACATTGGGTCCAAAAAGCAACCTTAGTAATATTAACTTCCCTAAATCCTCATATAATGTTATCCAGATCTCAAGTCAACCTTAAAAGAAAGGAGACCAGCCTCTCTCAATGATGAAAAAGATCATCCACCTAAATAAGGGACACTAATCTTACATAATCACTCTGTGCATGTACCTTTAAGGCAATACACAACCTGAGTAATCTGTCTTTCTTTCTCATAGTCAACTTAAGCATTCACTAAAAAACTATACTGGTCTAATAAAACCCTTATCACATAGCTCTTGTAGCTATACTCTTAGTGCTTTTATTTCAACAAATGCCCTCCTTTAAGGAATTATAAACATTAGAGCAATACCAAGATAAATCTCCCCTTTAGAATCTAATTCTCCCTAAGATAATAATCCTAGTAGCTCAATAAGAAGATATTGAAGAACTAAGCTTTAACTAATAGATATGCTAGATCAGAATTAAGTTAGTGTGATCAATACATTAGGCTAAAACATGCCTCTCTCTTCTTGAAGGAGTTATTACCTCTTGATAATAAGCATAAAATTGTACAAATAATTTCTTTCACCATTCACTATCTCTAATAGTCTTTATATAGTATGAAGGGTCAACTTTCTTTAGTTACCCTTAGTTATAGACTAATACTTAATAAACCAATCCATCCTTGTAGTACTTTAATTTATTGAAATACATCTTAGTCAACCCATAACAATTTATGCCTCTAAATCATAAGTAAGACTGAATCATTAAATAACAACATGCCAGTCATGCGATCTGGTGGTACAACCACTTTTTAGTCATACTATACACTATCTAGCTATAGCATAAGCCTTAATTCTGGCATTCTAACTAACACTAGACTACACTCCTCTAACCCATTTTTTACCTCTACTTTAGGGTGTAGCATTAGGTATCTATGCCTGAGCAATCTCTATCTATCCTTGAGGATATTCTGTCTATGGTGGCTTCTAACACCGCATTAGAGACATTCTTCTCACATGCCTCTTCTACACTACTCCTAGTGCCTTTTCTAACAACAACCACACATGGTTAGTCTACTCCTGGTACCCTCTTGGTACTAGGACCTAAACTAAAACTATGCCTATAATTGACCTTCTCACCTTGTCTTACCAATTTCATATTGCACTAGGCTATCCTATAGTGCTCCCTCTCCTTCTCTAAAAGAGGGTTCTCCTTGCTAGTACCATTTCTCCTTATCACATGCAAGTAATACTAATATTGCCAAATCCCTCTTTCTGATGTTTAGCTGTCTGTATCCTTAATTCTACATTCAGTCTTATAAGGAATCTCTTATATTTTGCTTATATGTTATTAAAGATAATTTCCTCAACATACTTTAGGGAATCTAGTAAGAGCTTTTCATGTGCTACTTCTCACTGTACCAGGACAGGGCTTCTTTTATCTATTATCAGTCAGTCACTCCTGACTCTAGCTGCTAAGCAGCATAATTAGGCTCAGATGCTAATATAGGATCTGCTCTCTAAACACTATGGTTGTCAAACTAATTGATTCCATAACCTTCCTTCGGGCAACTAGACTAGTTATTTCTGTATTACAGAAAACTTTCTTTCCTTAGCATTGGATAGCATAACAGTTCAGAGGAATTAAGACTTAACCATTTGATATCCATGTACTTTACCAAGAAACATTGAACCTTTGCTCTGATCCCACCAAATGTGACACCCCTTACTAAATTCTTGAAGAAACCCAATAAGCGGTGCACTTCATGCTAGGTCACCCATCCTCAAATTTCTCCTAAGGTCCTTTATTTAACTTTTGCTAATTTTAGTCTATATTAGGATATCTGACTCCAAAACCACATCCGTAAGTTCCTATTGTCCATTTAGGTTAGAATTAATATGATTCAACTATTATAGAGAAAATCTTCTAACACTCAAATATCACCTAAAAATTCTACAGCATAATGGCTGCCTGAGTCTTAACCCAAAAAATTGAACAAGCCTATTTAACACTTTTATAAAAAAATCAGCACACCTGGACCTCTCTGGTCCCCTATTCTCAACCTATCATCATCATCTAACACACATCAAACTCAAGGCTTAGGCCACAGATAAAATATGCAAACTTAGAGCCTCAAGCTCACATCAATAGCACATATCACCATGATCACACATTCACTAAAGAACATATATAGATGCTTTATTTGCATAAGCAAGTTACAATTACTTAATTTACATTACATGTTCACAGCCTATATACAAATTATGCCTAACTCCCACCTAAGTACATGGATATCTAACTATACAATAATTTCATCCAAAGTCTTTACTTGTATCCTTTAAACCATTGTCATCATGCTTTATGAGGTAGGTCCCGCTATAGTGTACCTACGCACCAAAATCGGTACAATGAGTATATGAGATACTCAGTGGTGAACTTAAAGCAATTTGATCATGTTATAATATTACTAATTTATTTGAGCAGTTTAAGAATAATTATACTTGATTATATAACTTAATTATTCGTTGCGGTGCCAAATTACTAAAATACCCCAAGGGTATTTATGTAGTCTGAAATAGTATTTTTGATTCAACTAAATCATTTAAAAGAGAGGACTATTATTTTTACCATACATACTCTGTGAGAATCACATAATCTATCTCATAGGTGAAAATTTCCAAAATACCCTTTTGCTGTGTCTTTATTACTTTCTAAGAAAAAGTCCTTTAAATAGGCTTCAACTTCATCTTATGTGCTTATTCTACTTATCACTTAACTCAATTCACTGTAATTGATCTAGCACATCTATGCCACTATTCAAAATACCTTTTAGCTTGCCCTTTTTCAAAAAAATTAGAAAATACTATTCCATTAGGATTAATTGTTATACTCATAATCAGTCTGATTATTTATTGAATTTAATTATGTAGCCTGACTAGGAAGATGACACTTTAAGACATTGGATCTAGAGGGAAAATAAATTGGTGCAGTGGTCCTTATTTTGGACCAACGTCATTGCACTAGCATGTGTGCCATAATGGAGATCAACCGTAGACTCTCTAGAGACAATAAAATAACTGAGTGGTATAATGGAGGTTAGACTGTGGGCCTCCCTAATGACAAATGAATAACTGTGTGACATAATAGAGATCAGCCTATAGGCCTCCCTAGTCAAAAATCATTAAGACCTAGGTGACATAATGGAGATCAATCTATAGACCTCTCTAGCCACCAATGAACAACATCAAGAACTGGGTGACATAATAGAGATCAGTTCGTAGACCTCTCCAGCCACTAACTAGCAGTTGTAAAACCCTAAGTCAATTTGTCAACCCATCTAGTGGGTGTCTAACCAATGGGCCAAGTAGCTTAACTTAACTTTCTTTATTAGCCAAAATTATTCTTATAACATTTATGTCTCAAAAATAGACAATTAAAATTTTATTTGATACTTCAAAAATTTATTCAGACCTGTATAGCCACTTTTTGGCTCTACCGGGTAAAATTCAAAAATAATTTTTAGGTCTATTGCTGCTAAAACTCAAGGTGTCATGTCTTATGAATTATCATCGCATGTTCACTTAAAAGGGTAATATTTTATATCCAATGACATTTTTAGTTCAGGTAGAAGTCAATTAGATAGTTTTAGGTCATTTTGACCACTTTTAGAGTTAGTTTTCTAGGACTATTTTAAGTCTGAATTCAATTCAATTTTCACTATTTTTTTTAATATGTTACTGGGCACAAAGCCAACTTTAACTGGGCCAAGTCCATGGCCAAAATTTACGTAAGGATGCCAATTAAAATTAGACAATGTCTATAGCTAAAATCTAGGCATCAAAGCCACTGAAACTAGGTAACACCATGGTTAGAGTATAACTCAATTCTAGCCTCTAAAAGGCATAATTAAGATTCAACTTATTTACTCATCTGATGCCATTTTGATTTCATTATTTCAAGCTTTACTTACATGTTTTTAACTCAAGTTTTTCTTAGAAATTTCAAGTCACATCTCTAAGGTATATATTATGATATCATAACATTATATAATTAATTTAATCCCTTAGTCATTTCATGCCCACTTTAATACCTTAGTAGCACACCAAATCACCACATTAACAACTTAAGATTTCATGCCAATAAGCAATGAACAAATCTTGGGTACCTATGAGAAATTTGACTAAATTTTCATTCTTATTCTCAAAATCACCATATTCAATCATATCAACATGCCATGAACTCAAAGATACTCTTTAACAATCCAATTCCAAGCTAACATGGCTAAAGTACAAAGTAGCATTCTTAAAACATAAGCATACAAGCGCACGGGTACCAAAAAAAATGCATTATCCATAGTGAATTCTTTTCTCAATTCACATGGTCCTCATCCTAGCATGCCAAATACATACTAAATTTCCATCATAATCAGTGAATCACCCATCCATGCAATCATATATGATAATTTTCGTAAGCATTTTAAGGCCAATTTTATAAACACTACAAATAACACATTCCAATCCACTAAATACTCAAGGAAATCAACCTAAACAAGGAAGAATTCAACCTTAACCACATCATTCCAGCCCTTTAAGTCCATGCACACTAGTACAGGCACCTAAATACATGAAGAAAAGGTATAAAGTTCACTTACAAAACTCTTTGAGGTGCCATCCTCACTATGATCAAGTTCCTAGCCCCATTTCTAGCAAATCACAATAATCTTTTGCCTCCTTTGTGAGTCTCTAAATGCCCTCTAATGGCCACCAATCCCTTATAAGCACAACCACAGAGATGTTAGCTATGATTTCTAATAAAAAAATCACCTAAAAAACCTAAGAAATGAGGGAGATATAGCCATAAACTCACCTTAGTGTCATGGTTCAGGACTATTCTGAACCAGTCAGCTTGTTCCATTTTTTGCTCCTAAACCATAGCTTTTTTAGGCCTAATTCTTTTTCCTAATGGTGCCTAACATCCCAAAGAATTTTTACCCACTAGAATCACTTCATTTAGGCACCGAAGAAGAAAGTTATAGCCAATATAGTGGAAAAGAGGTGTTGGCCATATAGGCAGAATGGAGGAAATTGATCAAAATGAGTTTTGCTCTTTAACAAATGGAAATCCACTTGTCCTATGCCCTTTGCCATTTGGCATGGTTATTTAGACACTTTACATTACTGTAGGCCCCAGTTTGACACCTCAAAATTGTCCAAAAAATTCCTAAACCATCTCAATTTTTCTGTAAACTTTAAAAAATCATAGAAATTCACTCAAACCTCTAAAGATTACACCATTTATTATAAAATTCCTATTCTTATCCCCTCCACTTACATGTAAATTTTCATGGCCAAATTCCATGAATAGAGTAGTTTTCAAACTACCTCGATTTGTGTGCCAGCCTAAAAAATTACTAGATTTTGCAAACGACCTTCGATTCAAAAAATTCTAGTACCATTAGACTCGGTGTGATTTTTTAGCTTTAGGGTCCGCTATTTTTGGGTCCGTCCAAGCTCATCCTAGGTTAATCCTGGCTTAAAATTTTATTGCATCGATGGGTAGCTTTCAGTTCGAAATGAATTGTTGGTTCTACTAAATTTTTTAATTTTACCCATTTCATTAAATTAAAGGCCCTTTAAAGTTTCATGACTTAAGCCACTACCTTGTTCCACATGCAAGTGATCCCGCACCATAGGTGCACTCCTCAAACCCTATGGCATTGTTCGTGGATTAGGACCTAGGTGTTAAACAAATACTACCTTATAAAAATAAGAAACCTTAGATAAAACCACTTACACTCAAAATTTACACTATTCACCAAGTCATGAAATCTCTCTAAACAAGTAATCCTTTGCATTTATATCAGTAGAATTGTGTTTAGGAAACTATATATGAAGTCTAGATAAGGCATTCAAGCTGTAAATGAGGCCTTATTTTAAGGTTTTAATGGAAAAAAAAAGATGGATAGAAAAGGGAGAAATGTCATAGGATTTTTAGGGTTTTAGGGAAGATGTTGTGTTTTAATCCAATACACACATACACACATTAAGCCATTTATATTAAGAGGTTAAATGGCATGTGTTGATTCAATGGTCCAAATTAATTCTATTTAAGTTTTAGGCTTCAATAATCCAAATTATATGTTCAAGGCCTCTAACATTATTCCTTTTAGTCTTAAAAATTACCAAAAGTCTTTATTAAGGGACCTTTAAAATCTCAAGTCTAAAAGCCAATGGAAACCCAAGTAACTATTCACTTATGTAATAAGGAAATTCAGATAAAATATTAAAAGCCTTAAAAAAATCTAATTTCCCTACCATTAGTCTCATTGGAATTTTTGACTTTAGGACATGTTATTTTCTTGGTGAGTCTAGGTACATCCTGACGATTTCTTAGCTCGATGTAAACTTAAGTCACTATTAACAAGTTCTTAATATGGAAAATTTTATTAGTTTAATAAAAAGTGCTAATCATTCCATTTTAATAATTATTATGCCTATCTAAGTTTTATGACTAGTACTACCCCTTGGCCACCTTAGTGGGACTCGATTGCTCGAGAAGCACTATTCATGCCTCAAAATGTGCTATTCATGAAATTGAGATTCTTAAGCATTACAATCCTTCACCTTTTAAGATATTTTGTCTTTAAAATTTACTTAGAGAAAACAAGTGAGGATAATGAACTTTCATATGCTTTTCACTCTCCTAAGTAGCCTATTCTATTTTGCAATGCCTCTATAACATTTTTACTAGTGGTATTGATTTATTTCTTGACTCCTTGACTTTTCTTGCAAATATCTACACTAGTACTTCCTCATAAGTCAAGTCTGGCTGTATCTAAATTTCTTATAGGGATATCACATGAGAAAGGTCACATTGATATTACCTTAGAATAGACATATCGAATACATCATGAATCTATTGTAATTTTGGTGGCAAAGCTAACCAATAACCAACTGGTTCCACCCATTCTATAATCTCATATGGACCTAAGAATTTCAGGCTCAGCTTGCCTTTTTACCAAACCAGAGCATCTTTTTCCATGGTAATATTTTGAGGAACACTTTCTCACTAACCTCTTACTCAATATCCTTTTGTTTCAAGTTAACATATGATTTTTGTTGGTTTATAGCAACTTTTAACCTTTCCCTAATAATCTTAACTTTCTCTTCTGAATCTCAAATTAAGTTTGCTCCCATGAGTTTTTTCTCCCCCATATCACACCAATAGAGTGGAGTTCTACATTTTCTCTCATACAATGTATCATATGGAACTACGCCTATACTATTTAAATGGCTATTATTATAGGAAAAATAAGCAACTATCCAAAGTTATATAGCGAATAATGGCCTACTCGAAGGTCCTAAATAATGTACTTGAAGGCACTAGTATCCATGGATACAAAACACATCAACCCGAAGGTTTGCACATATGTAATGCTAAACAGTGACCTAAAAGCCTAGTGCTCGTCAACATAAAAGTATACATCATGACCTGAAGGCCTATTACTCAAAGGTAAACATTACAGCTACTAATCTTAGTTAATAGGTTAACTTATCCATACTAGGTTGTCTAACTGTATAGGCATTATTAAATTAGTTGATTATTTCATTTTAAGCCACTTTTAACGCATTACATTATTATTGTCATTTTATGCATACACGTATCTCAATGGCCATTTCATATCGCAACAAGGTCTAAACATCATTCTAAGCAACATGCATTAACAAAAACATAACATTGTAAAAAATAGGCTCATACAAGTTCAAAACATCGATTAGGCACATCGGCTAGATGCAAAAGCTAGAAAACTCATTTAAAAACATAAACACGCATCTTTATCATTATTTTCCTCATTAAAAGGCTTAATAGCATCATATGCATCATGGTTGTGCATAACTATCACATTTCACTTATTATGTCAATTTATATGCATTTTCAGTATATAGCGACATACATGCATTATTTGGCCACATACGTGTCACTATGCCATATAACATCCAAATTGCTACTCAGCCATTACCAAGCATGTACACACATTTTATTTATCATACATGTACATTTGAAATGGCACTTTGGCACAAAAACACGATATTCGACTCATTTACATATATAACTCGCAATTATGCATATAGGGCTTACAACAATGCATTTTGGCCTCCACTTACCTGAGACCTTTAAAACACATATACATATGTATATATAACTATATGTCATATTTAGATGCTCAATATTACATCCGTATACTTTTAACTAATTACACAGTCATATGACATTAATATCGCAAAATGACTTTATATGATCTATGATCACATAATGCTTTCCTTAGTTAATATAACCATAAAAATGCATTATTTATGCATAATCCATTTTAAACTATCACATTACATGCATTCATCATACATTTTTGCCATACATGCCTAATTATGCATCAAATCTCATTATATCATTAAATGGCAATTATGTCAAAATGCATATAAGAAGTTCATAGGCATTTTCATCTAATTAATGTGATTACACTTACCAAAATAAAGTCACACAGGATGCCCGAAGCTAGCATAAGCCTTTTTCTTGCCCCGAGCAGCTCGAGTTGATGCCTTACCTAGGAATTTAAAAGGATATGATATTTAATAAATAATATAAAATAATTCGCATGTTGAAAAAATATTTCAAGCCTAGATATACCCTCTATGACTCCTTAGGAACCTGTAAAAATAAAATTTATAAAAAAGAAAAACCCGAGAGAGAAAAGGTTACTATTTTCCTCAAAATTCTTTTTGATTTTTCTCCGAAATACTCCACAATTCTTGATGATTTTGGTGTCCACAGATTCATCTTGGGATGCTCATCATTTTGGGTATAAGCTCATGGAGTGGGTCCCTTCATGGAGAATGAAAGAGCAAGAGAAATGAGAGGGAGAGGGTGGACAATTTTTATGGAGGAAATGGCATGGATGGTGATCTTATGGTGTATATAGGAAGGAAATTAAACTTTCCCTTTATATACTTTTCCAAAAATAATTTTTCTTTCATTTGAAAATTTATTATAATTGATAGGAAAGTTGGTTTTCCCCCTTTTCTTGTCCCTAAAATTTCATAAATCTAAGCACAAAATCCTCTCAAAATCTCGAACCCAAACTACAAGAAAAACCCAAAAAATTAATGCATTTTATGTCCCAAAAATTAAAAAAAATACTTTCTAATCTCAGAAAATTCTAATTCCAAAGCCATGGACTATTTGAAATATTTGATTATCAAGTTGTAACATTTTTAGATTATTTTGACCAATTTTTTTTATTTACAGTTTAGCATTGCCTGCAGTACTATTCATAGAGTACTGCTATAAAAATCTTATTTAGTGTTTTTAACCATCTGAACGACTTTAGATTCACTTTAAACTTTGCCTAAAATTCTCT
>CANXYI012303303.1:0-20995 GCA_948208565.1 Hura crepitans | reverse complement strand
TAAATTTTTTGCCAATTTTTCTTCTCTTCCTAAGGCAAATGAATTGCCATTTTCATTATAATAATCCACTTCAACTATCCCTTAAAAGCCTCTAAAAGTTGGTGGTAAAAAAATGTAAAAAAGCCAATTAATTTCATTACTTTTATGTTGCTCAATTTCTCAAAAACTTACTTCCCAATATCAAAAAAATTCTATTTTCAACACCATTAGACTCATTGAAATTTTTAAGTACTAGGTTGAATAATTTTCAAAATTTTTTGAGGAACATTGAAATTAATTTATAGTTTAGCTTTGACTTGGTCACTATTCCTAAGACACTATTGTAAAAACTTTCTTTTCATTTTTTACAACTCTAATGACCTCAGATTGATTTCAAACTTCACTAAAAATTATTTTATGATTAATACTTTCATCCAATAACTTCAGTGCATCTCAAGTCTCGAGATGCACCATTCATCCCAAAAAAGTACTATTCATAAGTATTAAGATTTTTAGGGTGTTAAATTTCTTCCCCTCTTAAAGAAATTTTATCCTCGACATTATATTATTATATGGTCTAAACAATTATGGATATTGCTCTATTATCTAAGCTTCAGGCTCTTAGGTCACTTCCTCTATCCCATGGTGTTTCTAGAGAACCTTCACTAAGGTTTTTGTCTTGTTCCTCAGTTCTTTCTTCACTCTGTCAATAATTCTCACTGGTTCTTCTTCATAAAATAAGTTAAGATTGACCTTAATGTCTTTTATTGTTAACACTTGCGTAGGATTCGACTTATATCCTTTAAGCATAAAAACATGAAAGATGATGTGAATCTACTAAAGTTCTAAAGGTAAAAATAGTCTATAGGCTATTAGTCCCACACATTTTGTGATCTCTTATAGCCAAATAAACCTAGGACTTAACTTCCCTTTCTTTCCAAATCATAAAACCTTTTTCTAGGGTGAAACCTTATGAAAAATCTTGTCTTTAACTTCATATTCCACATCTTTCCTCTTTATATCTGTGTATAACTTCTATCTATCAAAAGCTACTTTCAACTGTTCTCTAATGATCTTCACCTTTTCTTCTTCATCTTGTATCAAATATAGTCCTATGAGCTTAGTTTCACTGAGCTAATTCCAACAAAAAGTTATTCTGCACTTTCTTCCATATAAAGCCTTCTAAGGAGCCATGCTAAGATTCACTTGATGACTATTGTTATAAGCAAATTCAGCTAAGGACAAGTATTGGTCCTAGCTTCCCATAAACTCTAGTGCACAACTCCAAAACATATCCTTGAGAATTTTAATAACCCTTTCAGATTATCCGTCAGTCTGTGGATGGAATGCTATATTGAAACTCATCCGAGTACCTAAGGCATTATGAAGTTTCTTCTAAGACTTAAATGTGAACCTTGGATCCTAATTCGATATTATTAAAGATAGCACTCTATGCAATCTAACTATCCCATCCACATAAAGCTCTGCTAGTTTCTCTAAGGAGTAGTCCCTTATTAAAGGTATAAAATGAATTGTCTTTGCTAAATGATGCATAACTACCCATACTGAGTGAGACCTGCTCTTTGTCATTGGTAGCCTAACCATGAAGTCCATAGCCACTCTATCCTATTTCCATTCTAGAATTACTATATGATGAAGCAATCCAGAAGGAACCTAGTGCTTTGTTTTTACTTGTTGATAACTAAGGCACCTCATCACATACTTATACACATCTCTCTTTATGCATGGCCACCAATAAGAAAGCTTTAAATCCTAATACATCTTATTGCTACCTGGATTCATCACATAAGGAGCACTATGAGCTTCTTAGAAAATCTACTTCTTCAACTCATTCATATCTAGCAGACAAATTTTATCATGATAGTACAAATAGCCATCTCCCTTAATCACATACTCTATTGGCTTCCCCTTTTGGGTAGCACTTATGACACTCATCAGCCTCTAATCATCTCTCTGATAATCCTTCAATTGTTGTAATAGGCTGGGCTTAACTTACATCTCAGCCCATAAGGCACTATCACCTGCAAGCTATAAATTGATAATCATGGCTCTCATAGCCGCCATGAACTTCCTGCTAAGTGCATCAGTCACTACATTAGCCTTTCTTAGATAGTAATCAATCAAGAAGTCATAATCCTTAATTAATTCCATCCACCTCCTCTATCCTAAGTTAAGCTCCTTTTGTTCAAGAAGATACATAAGACTCTTATGTTTCATGTAAATGAAACACTTCTCCCTATAAAGATAATGTCTCTAGATTTTTAGAGCAAACACAATGGCTACAAGCTCTAAACCATAAGTAGGATAGTTATTCCATCTGGCTTTAGCTATCTTGAAGCATAGGTAATAACCTTGCCATCTTGTGTTATAACACTCCTCAATCCATTGTAAGATGTATTACTAAATATAGTGAAATCCTTCCATAAAACTGGTTGTACAAGAATCAGAGCCTCCATCAACATAGCCTTAAGCTTATCAAAGTTATTCTAACACTTGTCATCCCAAACAAATTGAATGTCTTTCCTCAATAACCATGTCATAGTGGTAGCTATTAAAGAAAATGCCTTGACAAACTATCTATAATATCTTACCAACCTTACAAAACTTTTGATCTTTGTTATTTTCCTAGCTATCTTCCACTCTATCACTGCTTCTATCTTACTGGGGTTAACTCTTATACCCTTAGCTTATGCTATGTGTCTTAAGAAAGACATTTAACTCAACTAAAACTCACACTTGTTAAGATTGGCATATAACTTTTCTTCTCTTAGAATCTGAAGAATCTATCTCAAATGTTGTTCCTGCTCTTCCTTGTTATACGAATAAACCAAAATATTATCTATGAAGACTACCACAAACTAATCAAGATAGGGTCTAAAAACTCTATTCATCAAGTCCACGAATGCTATAGGAGCATTGGTTAGCCCAAATAGCTTTACAAGGAACACATAATGACCATAGCTTGTCCTAAAAGTAGTTTTCACCACATCCGATTCCTTCACTCTTAATTGATATTCTTCGGATCTCAAATCTATCTTTAAGAACACTCCAGCTCCTCTAAGCTAATTAATAGATCTCAATCTATGGTAAAGGATACTTGTTCTTGATTGTCACTTTATTCAACTGTCGATATATAACACATAACCGAAGTGAACCATTCTTCTTTCTCATAAATAGATCTAATGCTCCCTAAGGTGAAACACTCAATCTGATGAATCCTTTATCTATCAACTCTTGCAATACACCTTTGACTCTTTTAATTCAGCTAGTGCCATAAGATAAGGTGATATAGACACTAGAGTAGTACCAAGCAAAACCTTAATACTGAACATAAGTTCTCTTTTGGGTGGTAAACTCGATAATTCATTTGAAAAAACATCAACGAACTTAACAACAAGAGGTATGCTACTTGCATCTTGCTCCTCTATTCTATTGTCATACACATGACCAAGATATGCCTAACAACCCTTCCTTATCAACTACCTAGTAGTAATCATAGATATCACATTGGATAAGAAATTGATTCTCTCTCTAATGAATGTGATTTCAAACTTATCATCAGCCTAAAAAGTCAATCTCTTTTACTTACAATCCAAAATCACTTGATATTTAGATAACTAGTCCATTCCCAATATCAAGTTGAAATTATCGAAAGGTAAATCTATCATGTTAGCAAGAAACTGATGGTCTTGTATCCATAAAGGACAACCTCTATACATCCTATCAACTACGACATGCTGACCTATAGGGTTACTAACTTAATTCTCTAAGTCAAGTGGTTTTGAAACTAACCCTTGGTCTCGTGCACCTGATATGCATACATATAAATATGTATACCCTAGATCTATCAATGCTAATACATGAGAGTCAAAGAGGAGAAAAGTTCTAGCTATGATATACGACTCATCAGTTTCCTCTCGAGCTCTAATGGCATACTATAGGGGCAAGTGCTCTAGGCTCATGTTGGGACACTGATCTGTCTCTCTAAATTCCCTCAATTCTCTCTCTTTAGCCACTCCTCTATCCTCTAATCTATACATGTACTGATCTCTAACCCACACTTTATCCCTTAGGACAATCTTTACAAAAATAACACTACTTCCACATGCATAGCACACAAGTAGCATATTTCTTAAACATTCTCCCCTATGCCTTTGGAAACATGTTTGGCACTAAGGAGCTTGACTCTTCTTGCTCTCTAATACCTAGTGTAGTAGCAACTTGATACTATGGCTATCCTATTTTCCCTTTACCACTCTATGCTGATTTTTGTGACTAGCCTTATTTCTAAGATTGTTGAGTGAAACTAGACTAGAATCTATTATACTTATTACCTAATAGTGGAGCAGCACTAGATGTCCCTTGACTAGATATTCTTTTTTACTGATAAAACTCTTTCTTCTCTTTTTGAACCCCTTCAATAAATGTACAAACTGATACCAGCTGTGAGAAATCCCTTATCTTCATCTGAACTACCTGGGAAATAATGTCAACTTGTAGTCCCTTTTCAAACCTCTTACACTTATTTGCCTCAGTGGTGATGGTATCCTTAGCATATTTGCTAAGCATGGTGAACTCCTTCTCATATTCACCAATGGTCTTTTGGTCTTACTTTGAATCCATGAAATGTTGTTGCCTCTCCTCAAGGTAGTCCTTCATGATGTATTTCCTTTGAAACTCTATTAGAAAATACTCCAAAGTCACTTGATCCTTAGTCTTGTACTATATAAGATCCTCTCACCACTTTAAAGCTTTTTCCTAAGGAAGTGAGGAAGCACATATGACCTTCTCTGCTGGCATGCGCCTTATTTGTTTCATAATTTTCTTAGTATAGTCTTGCCAATATTCTACCATTGCTGGAGTCACTTCTCCTTCACCCTTAAAGTCTTTAGTCCCTATTTTCTTTAATCTCTCTAAGTATGTCTTTTGGAGAGATAATGTTACCTTAGGCTATAGTGATGGCGGAGAGCAGTAGTTATAGGCTGCCTCAGTAGCTATAGTATCTCCTACAAGAATGCTAGTGGAACCTATCCAACAAGTTATGCATACCCTATTACACTAGTAGATGTAGACCCCATTCTCATAGCCTTAGATATGACTATAGTCAGAGTATAACTCATGACCTCATCCTCACTACCTTGTGCCAAAGCACTCATTGTATATATAGGTAAGAAAACAAATTGGTAAGCCTCGACATTTAATAGTATCTAATGTAGACTCTATACTCTATTAGCACTTAAATATTTCCTAAGAATGCCTAAAATAAAGCTCTGATACAACCAAATGTGACACCTCTTACTTAGTCTGAACACTAGCCAATCATTAAGCCTAACTAAGGTGTGTACGCACATCGAGATATCAAAACTCATATACCCATTTACTTGTTATAACTCATTCTTTATTAAAAATGATATGTGTGAAAATATATGTTTTCAAAAACCTTTTCCAATAGTGTTACTTATTTAATATTGGGAATCCTCATGCTAAAAATCTAGCAACACAATGGTTGTATCGAGCACTATCCCAAATTTTAAATAGTAACATGCTAAAAAACATATATATATAGAAATCATTCACACACTTCCACCATCTCAAATTGATCCTGTAATCACTCTACAGCATACAAACACAATATATGATATCTCAACCTTAGGAAAAGATATCAAACAACATATCATGCATTTCTATAGTTTAATAAGGCATACAAGCATTAAAACCAAAAAGAACATTTAAGTTATAATTTACTTACAAAAAGGATACAAGTTAGGCTTGTCCCTTTACATATACATTTGAGTGCACCTATACATCACAACTATTACATAAAAGAGCTTTACCAAAATAAAGCCTTCTAACAAAGTGTCTTAATGTCCTAAGGTTTTGAGTATCAAAATGTCTTTGTACCTATGCATTATAAATAAAGGACATGTAAAGTGACTTGCTTAGTGGTGTAATTGAAAAAATATGTGCCAAGTACCATTCTCAAAATACCATAGTTTTATGTTAATTACTCACATGCATAACTATCAAACATATTGCATAATATGCGTAAAAATGACGATATGCCATATTTAAGATCAATTTGACATAAACCATACACAAGCAATTCCATCTCATGCATGCATAGCAAAATAACATATAAAACATCAATTCATCAACTTACACCATTTTCACAACATATATGGTATTATTGGTTATTTGAAAGCCATAACATGCATAATGTGTTATTGGTGTTGTTTACCTTATTTCCATTACTTATGCCAATATGGATAACCCTAAACCTATGGATAATGTGATCATAACTTAGTAGTGGCCCACATTTTGGACCTGATGGTTGTTGCACCAACATGGTTATACAATGTGTAACTAGACTCACACAACTGCACCTATATATGCTATTGTAGTGGCCCTTAAAAGACCCTTACTGATAGATGTATCTACTTAAATCTAAATATCACAACATATATATCATCAAGTAAGACTAAAATTGAACCCTTAGATCTCATCTAAGCATCAAAGTACCTTAGCAACAACTATATCCCTTAACTGACCAGTTATCCTATCCATTTCCTAGTTTGTTACATCTCATGGGCTGAAAAAAAATTATTTTTAGTTTTACCTCATTTAATAAGCTTATATAGTTTTTAATATACATATTTTAGCCATTAAAAGGCTAAAATTGTTTATTCTCATCAAAAACATCATTTTAAGCATTTATGCATGTTTTATTCACATTACACCATATTCACATTCAACCACCTTATCCATCTGAATTATGGATTTCTAGCATGTATTTAACAAATACATACTCCACCAAAGGTCATAAAACCATTTAGGATATTTTATGACTTTACGTCATTAAATTATCAATTTATGGCATAATAGGCTTTTAAGAACTATTATTATGTTATTTTAAGGTTTTAGATGATTTTAGGTCCTAAAATTCATTTCTTTCATGACATGGATCATTTGTATGTTCTATTACGTGCATTAAAATATGCAAACGCTATAATTCTCATCATATTAGAATTATTATACATATTCCTTATTTTAGGCCATTCGACTATACTTGCTTGTTTATGTATATTTAGTGCTCACTATCACACATTCAACATATCCACATTCAAACACAAACATAATACAATTAGAGCTTAGGGCACCAAAACTCACAAGCCCTGATGCCCAGTATAGTGTTTAGGCCATAAAGCCAATTTTAGCTCTTATTAGTTAGCGTTTCCATAATTCATGCTTATTAGTGTTCAACAATCCATTAATCACATTTAATGTCCATATAAACATTTAACATATGCATAGCATTTCATTTCCACTCATTATGTCTAAACATTTCATGTCATTTTTATTTATACTTGTGTAACTACGTTTAACCTTAGCTGAGCATGAAAAAAAGGAACTCATGTTATGGCACTACACCATTTGGCTTAACTTCATAAAATGGCTACAAATTACACATACTACACATACATCATAAAACCATGATTAATAAGCCAAATGTTCCATGACCTACTTGCATAATGCATGTAAAGGTATTTTTCACAATATATGCACATACACTCATTATAATGCATATTTTGCACACTTTACATCTCTAATGCATTCTTTAACCTTTAATCACTCATATAACTGTTAAATATGAGGATTAAACACAATTTATGCTTATTAAATACTAATTACTCAAACTAAGCTACTTAAGCTCCATTATATTACATATCATGCCTTTAAGGCACACTTAGGACATTTAATACTTTTACTTACATTTAACATATTGCAATCATTCAAATTAACTTAACCCAATTGTTACATGCCATACTACACAATTAATGCATGTCATTTATGGTCACATACATATTTAAGCAATTAATGAAATTTAGGCATAATATGGAAATTTAGGGGTTTTAAATGAAAAGGCCCATTTTATTTTGATTGCATATACTAAGATGATCGACGAGAATCCCAAAGATCCATCTACACCTTGGACTTGGCCTTGTCACGTTTTAGTTTAAAATTTCCTAACATAAACTGAATAGATCTTCAAAAATCCATAACAAATAAACGAAAACTACAAAAATCAAAATAAGACCATTTATCCTCTCTTTCGTACCCTTAGTATCTAGAAAAAATAGTAGAAGTTAAAAATTCTTACCCAAAAAATTAGTGGTTACTATTCACAAGATTGAAAAATCGAAAAATCTAGACATCTTTTTTTGAAATTTCTACCTCTTGAAGGTGAGATATGGCATAGAGGCTCTATAGTTTAATTTTGGTGGAGAGATTTAGTCTCTAAGGGAAGGATAAAGGAAAGAAAAATAGAAAAGAGGGAGGAGGAAGAAGCGTTGGCTGATGAGGGAGAAGAAGGAATAGTTTTGTTGACTTTTTATACCATTTTGACATATTTATACCCCTACTCAAAAAAATTTATGCATTTTCCCCTAATTTTTCTTATTTTCCCTAACCAAATAAATTGCCATTTTCATAGAAATAATCCACTTTAATTACCCCTTAAAAGTCTCTAAAAATCAATGCTCTAAAATGCAAAAAAAATAATTAACTTCATTACTTTTACATTGCCTAATTTCTCCAAAAATTACTTCCTGATATCAAAAAAATCTAATTTTAGCACCATTAGAGTTGTTACAACTTTTAAGTATGAGGTTGTGTAATTTTTTAAATTTTCGGAGCAACTTTGAAATTAATTTATAATTCAACTTTGCTTGGTCTCTATTCCCAAGACACTACTATGAAAACTTTATTAGCATTTTTAACAACTTAAAGGACCTTAGATTGATCTCAAACTTCACCTAAATTATTTTATGACTAATTCTTTCATTCGATAACTTCAGTGTATCCTGGGTCTTAGGAACTTTATTCATCCCGGGAAAGTACTATTCATAAGTATTGAGATTTTTAAGGCGTGCAGAAATTATGCTATGTTTATCGAGAAAATAGGGGATATGTAATGAAAAGGAAAAGAGAAAGTATAAAAAGTTTGGATTGAAGCCAATTAACTAGTTTGTAAGTGTATTCAATGATTTATATTTGAAGTGTGTAAATTTTAACATTTCAAGTGTTCGATTTAATGCTTGATTGGTATAATTTGCATGTCTAAGCATACATATATATAATTTGATTGCATATTACTATCATTTGGAATTTTATGGCATGAATTAGATGAAAGTTTGGTGAAGAAATACATAGCATGCTATTGACCTCATTATGGCGAAATGGTACATGTATAGGTATGGTGATTATGCATGTGTAATTAGAGTAGGTATGGTGTATATTTTATAGTAGTTATTGTAACACCCGAGAATTCATGTTTTATGAATAGTACTTATCGAGGCATGAATAATGTTTTTGAGTATTCTAGGCATTGTGAGGTGATTAAAGGGTAAGTACTAGCCCTAAATCTTTGATGGACAAAATAATGATGAAAATGAAATAAATAACACTTTTAGCAGAACCAATAAATTATTTTTTGCTAAAATCTAGTGACTAGTGACCTTATTTGGCATTATGTTGGGAGAGGCCCAAGATATGCCCGGATAGACCTAAAAATAGCATACCATGAAATTCAAAAATTCTAAATAATGTGATTGTGAGGGAATTATAATTTTTCTAAGGTTGATTGATATTTAATTGGAATTTCTTAATTACACAAGTGAAAAGTTAACCTAGTTCCCTTTAGAATTTTTACGCGAGATTTTAGGGGTCCTGCAATTGAGACTTTTGGGAATTTTTGGCATCAAAAGCATGAATTTTGGAGGCCATAAACATTAATTTGAACTTTTGAACATAAAATAAAAAAGGAATATTATGGATCATCTGATTGACACGTGGTGCGATTTGAGCCATCTATGTGTATAACAAAAAAGTGAAACACATATGGGATCTCCTATATATGTCAAATGCTTTTCCTACCTCCCTCTCCTTATAATGGTTGATGCCATTCTCAAGTAGTCCTCCCTCCTTTTTTTCTTCATTCCTCACCTTAATCCAAGCCAATTTCTTTCAATTAAGACATCAAACCTTGCCTTCATAGTCATTAGAATCTAATTCCACTAACAAAAAATCAAGAAATGTGCTCATTTGAGGAGATTTATTCACTTAAAGAATAGTGCCCTTTTTGGGAGTAAGTGTTCTTTTACAAGGTTATAAATTTTATTTATGTAGTATTTGGTGTGGTGGTGATACCTATGTGTTTAGTTTTCAATTTGGATATATGTAAAATTTTTTTTTGATTTTTAAACCTAAAAACCTAATATGTTTATATATAAAGGGAGAAGTTTGTTGGAGAAAGGCAATGAAAAGCATTTAGGTGTAGATCTAGAGTGCATTAATACCCATTGTAAGTGAATTTAATGTAATATGTTTTGTATATTAATTATTTGTTACATATATGTATGTGAGTGCTTGAATGGAATAGTTATGTTAAGTGTATGTATGTGTTTTCCTATGGTAAGTGTACAAGCATAATATGGTGACTATAATAAGCATGAATGTATAAAGAGAACATGAGAATTTAATATGTATGTTAATGAAATAGGTGTGGCTAAATGGTAAGGTAAAGGTGAATATGTGTGTGCATGTGTGTGTAACACGTGAGTGTGATGTGAATGAGATAGTAATTAAGTGGAAAACATGGTTATGTGGTGAAATGGATGAAAAACTTAGTTGTGAGTAATTACATAAAATGGCTAAAAGGTATGGGGACTATTTACATGGTGCATGTTAATGATGCTAAGGATGTCTAAAGTGTTTACAGACTTGAAACAGTGTGGTTGTTGCAAGTAGATTAAAGTATAATTGAAATTCAAGGTGTGTGAGTAAAATAGTAGTCGGGTGTAATGGTAAAATATAGAGTTAACGTGATAATTACTTGACTTGTATATAAATGATTAAATTTAAAGAAATAAAGATAAGAATGGTCAATTAGAGCATAGTAAGTTGATGAAAATTGTTATGTAAGAATGGTTAAATAAGATAATAAGGAAGTTATGCCCTAAGAACATAATGGTAATGGCCTAAATGTTATAAATGTATGTATCCCGAAATGAAATGCTATTGGTAACGAAATAAGTAAAGGAAACATGAAATTAATTGTGTTAAATGAATGAATATGATGATAATTGGAGTTAGCCTATATTAGTTAGAGCACCTACTGGATAGGTTGATTGATTAACTAGGGAGTAGTAGCTACTAGCGACTTTGATCCCTATGGATCACCACTTAATTATATGATACAATAGGTGCAGTTACCTAGCTTCTAGATGTGAACCCTATAGACTTTGGGTATTGGCAGGTCCATAAGGGCTAATCCCTACTACTCATATTATCTTGCATATTAGGAGGTCCATACAGGCTAATCCTTACTATCCACTAATGTTGGGACTTGGGATATTATAAGGTCCATCGAGACTAATCCCTTATATCCCTTTTATTGGGAGGTCTAGTCAAACTAATCCCTACCTCTCCAGTATTAGGAGGTTATAATGAACTAATCCTTACTATTGGGTGAATTTAGTTAAGTACAGCTACTAAGGTCCATAATATAAGCCACTGCATATATATGGATCTAGTTAACTTGTGTTTTAAATTGTTATCTCTTAAGTACAGCCTTAAGGAATAAAAAAGAATGGATATAATATTATGACCATAGATATATGTCTTAAATGGAATGAGTGATAATAAGAAAATAGATATTTAATAACCTAAATCAAAATGCATTATAGCACATAGTAAATTGAACATTATGTTATATGACTAATTAGGCCTATAACTGTATACCTATAATAAGAATTATAAATAAGGTGAACATGCATGACTATGATATTTGCATAATGTATGTTGTATGTGTGCATGATACAATTATTATTAAAATAAATTCACCATTGAGTGCGTATTCAGCATGTTAGTGTGTATGATATACAAGTAGAGGACTGTGGATTGTAGTCCAACCTCAATAAACACTACATTTAATAGCCATCTATTGGGTATATATTTTGATACTTTTGAGTTTGTAATATATAAAAACACTAATGTATAGAAAGATAAGGTCTGGTCATTTAAAAATTATTAAACACTAGTTTATAAATTATAAGACAAGTTATTATGTTATTATTGTAATATACATGATATATGTAAATGCTTGTGTGTTTATCTCTTGATGATTTGAAGATTGGGACATACACCTATGATGTGGATGATGATATAATGTTTTTGGAGGACAAAAAGAGTCTAAAAGATTGAGTAATACTTGAGAATGGTTATAGAAGTGTCTTTTATAGGTTAATATTTTTTGTTTCTCGCCTAGATTGTCGTTATGCTACTAGATTTTTATAAAAACAAGTTTTAATGGAAAAGTGTCTGAACACCCTAATAATACATATAAGTAGACTAAAAAGGAATAAAATAAGATTAGACTACATTGAAATTTCATAAAAACATTAAGATGGTTATCGCTTCTCTATTAGGTAGGTGTGAATCAAGTGAGAGAAATATCACGATGGGTGACCTACGGAAGGGTGACATCTTTTATATGGTCTAATTAAAGCATCAGGTAAGGGGTGTTACATCAGGTGGTATCAGAGTTAGAATTAGGCCTTCTTAAGTTTAGTGTATGTCATAGCCACTAATTAAGGTTCGAGTTAAGTAAAGCTATACTGTTTGGGGCTAATTATGTAATGCTCGTGCATCGAGGCTCCATGAATAGTGCCACTGGGTTTGAGAAGTGTGCCCGATCACTTACACAAGAACCGAGTAGTGCCACTAGTCATGAAACTTTGAGGGGCTTTAAATTGATAGACAAGTCAAAATTTATAAATTCAATAGAACCAATAATTCATTTCAGGCTGTAAGCTACTGATCGGTGTAATAAAATTGAGCCGAGCCAGGAATGACCATAGATGTGCCTAGACAAACCCAAAAATATCATACCCTGAAGCTCAAAAATTCCACCGAGTCCATGGGTGAAAAATATTTTTAATTATGAGGTCATTTGTAAATTCTCATAATTTTCAAGATTGGCATGCAAATTGAGATAGTTCAAAAACCGCTCTATCGATGGAATTTAGCCGCAATAATTTTCAAGCACATAGAGGGATTAAAATAGGAATTTTAAAACAAATAGCGTAATTTTTTTGAGATTCGTATGATTTTTAAAAAAATTTCTGAAGTTTCTATCGAAATCAAGCCATTTCAAGATGGTTTAGGATATCGCGAGACATACCCGTACCATGCCAACCGGCTAAAGGGCCATAACACATGGCGATAAGTGGTAATTTCCAATTATAAAAGAAGAAAAATTTTATGTTCTCTTGGTAACTGGAACCGACATAATTATAGGGAAGCTAGGCCATTTATATCTTTTTTCTGGATTCATTTCTACAAATTCTCATCACCTATATTCATTTTGGTGTGTTAGGGATATGAGGGAAGAAGAATTATTGAAAAAAGACTTACCATGAATTAATTAAAAATCCCTAAAGTTTCATGGTCAAAGGTAGTCTAGCAAGCATGCTTAGGTGAGTTTTCATGCCTTCTTCTTATTTTTCTTGGTAATTTTTGGGCTATAAATAGCTACTTGTGAAGCCTAAGATCTAAGGTCATGTGTTTGAATGGTTTTTTAGGGAAATTGAAGGAAAAATTAGCTTGAAGAGAAGAAGCAAAGCTTCTGTGGGGGGGGGGCTAGAAATGAATGCTTCAAGGCTTTGATTTGGTGGCTATTCCCTTCTCTTGTATTTTGTGGTAATGTGAACTTTAACATTTTCCTCATGCCACCTATAATTTTCCTTAGGCTAAAGTTAAAAATTGAATATGGCAAAGTTAGCTAGATTGCTTGTAAGGTGTAATTAAGTGAAAGGAATGTTGTACATAACTTGATTTTAAGATGAATGGATGCTTCTTGTGTTGATTTCATGAAAGGAAATAGGAATTATGCTTAAATTCCATTTGGCTGAGAGGTTGTGCAAGTGAGAGCGTGCATGTTTAACTTGAAATGGTGGCTTTGGCTTGAGGTGCATGGAATAGGGATAAAGGGTACTTGGAATAGTTATGTAGGTAATGTGTGTGCGTGGAATTGATGAGAAAATGTGAGAATGGTTATGTAGTTGATGTAGTTGAGAGGTGTGAATGTTAGTTATGGCATGTATATTGGGTATATGATATATGAATCATGGTTAAAATTACATACTGGCATAGAAATGTATGTATAGGTGGTTATTTTAGTGAAATAATGCATGTACATATGTGTGTGATGTATGGTCGAGGCATGTATGGCTTGTGTAATATCATGGCATGCATGGTATAAGGTATATACATATATACAAATGCTAGAATGATAATATTTGATATATATGTGTGATAAGTGATAGGAAAATATAGGTTATTGGCTATAAACCTTCTATCACCGAGTGGTATGTGTGCCATAGGGAGGCATGGTAAGTATAGCATGTGGTGATGTTTGATGTATATGGTTGACATGATATTATGTACATGTGATGCATGACATAAAATTAGCATGGAGCATGTGAAATTATTAATGAAACCATGGCATGTAAAATGGTACACCATATATGAAAAATGTGAGTAAGAATTGGCATGTAAGATGGATTAGAAATGAATGTGTACTTGACTAGGAAAGGACTTGCAAAGTGGCTTGTAATATGCCTATAATATATGCCTTTGGGGGCTATGATTTGGTACTAAATATAATGACAACAATGCCTATGTTTTGGCCTTGTAAGTGGCCTAGTAAATGGATGACTTTAAGCCTATGAATAATATGAGATTAATGTTGAAAACTACACAAAAAAAATGTTAAGCAATAGAACTAAAATTGGCTATTGAAACTTAATGGAATGACCTATAACTATCCAGTTTGACCATTATCTGAACCAAAAATGTCACTGGACAATAAAGTGGTAGTTGCATGAAAACTAATTATGGAATAAAATCAACCATAATATACCTTAAAAAATGGTAATTTATAGGACTAAAAATAATCATTGAATTTACCCAGTACAACCTAATTATGGCAATACCAGATCATGCTAAAATTGAACTATGCTATAAAACTAATATTTGTCTATTTTTCACTAAATAATATTAGAAGAAGTTAAGTAATAAAGAAATAATCATAAATTAAGCTACATGGCCCATTAGTTAGACACCTACTGGATGGGTTGACCGATCAACTTAAGGACTCTAGTAGCTGCTGCATTATCTAATTTTTAGGTAGGGCTGGTACGATGGCCTAGATCTACATTGGGGTTACTGTACTAGTCTATTGGATATACAATTGTCTACTATTACACACTTCATGCCATTCACTTGATTATGCCGGTGCAGCGGTGTAGGTCTTGGAATGCCACTGCACTAGTCTATTAGACAGACAGTCTACTAGGTAGACAAAATTCTGACATCATTGATCTTTAAAAAGAGTCAGTACAATAGCCAAGGTCCCAGAAGGTCACTGTACTAGTCTGTTAGACAGACCTCATCATGTTATTTGCACCTTAGGTGTTATGGCTTAATCAAGACAATGCAGCGGTCGAGGTCCAGAATGTGGATCACTGCATATTTTTATTCCCTCTTGGTCCAGTGTATGGCAGTGTCATCTTTCTCTTTGAGCCTATTAAATTAATTGAATATAATGTTGAAAACTAATAAAATGCATAATTTGACATGATTATCTGATTGATACTTTAATATATATACTCAGAGGTATTTTGGTAATTTTAACATATATGGATTTTATTGACCTGATAGCTATATTTTTTTATATTATTACTAGGAATGTTCTGAATCAATAATTTACTTGTATTTAAATGAGTAAATAGGTAACTAATTAGCATCTACTGGTATAAGGGCATTTTGGTAATTTGGACATAATTGTGTTAACTGAATCTAATAATCTGAATCAATTAATATTATGGCTATATATGCACGAATGAACCATATGACATGATTTAAATGGTTCAGTTCACCACTAACTATATTATATACTCAGCGTACCTGTTTCAGTGTGTAGGTTACTAGAATTAAGGTACATCATTGTAAACCGTGTAGCAAGAGTTTAGAGGATAGTTGATAGAAGGTTATTATGTATATATGTTGTATAGCTTTTGCACTCATTGTACTTAGGTGGGGGTGGGTATCCTATGTATAGGTGGCTTGCATAAACATATATGTTATAGATAATGTTTTATAATAAGTATATTATTAGACTACTTTGATTGTGTGCTTTCCTTTACTTGATGATATGGTTTGTGAACTTGAGGCTCTAATGTATAATTATCTGACTGTGGCTTGAGATTTATATGTACTTATTTTGATAGATAGATAAGGTTTAGGTGTATATTTAGGTGACCAAAAGGGTCCAAGGGATGTAAGATATTTTTATTAAAGTGTTTTACAGGTGTTCAAAATTTTTGTTAGTCACCCGGACAACCGTTATGCTGTTGAATTTAAGTAAAAGTCTAAAGAGTCTGTAAATGGCTATTTGTGGTATACATGGACTTGTATGACCTTAAGTTGAGCTTAGGAAAAGATAGAATGAATTTTGGAGTTAAGAACGAATTTTAGAGTTAAGCAGAATCAAATAATAAGAATTTTGTAAAAGTTAATTAAATGAACTCGGAGAGCAATCACTAGATGCGTGACGTAGCAGGAAGTGTACCGCTTATTATGTTTCTTTGGAAATCTAATAGGAGGTGTCACATTTGGTGGTATCAGAGCCTAAGTTTGATGTTTTTAGGTAGAGTACATGAGTGCAACTGTCTAAGTTTCAATTCCTCTTAATTGTTATGTTGTACAAGGTTGATAGATTGTTCCTTTGTAGTAAGCATATAGCTGATAAGGTACCCGAAGGTAGGGCCGATGAGGAAGTGGCTAGTTTTACACCTATAACTATACAAGGGGTAGGCAATGTATTAGTACCTAAACCCAGTGATGCTACACAATAGCCACAAATGCCTGGTCAATAGCAGGTAGAAGCATCTCCTCTTTTATTACAGCAGATAGTGAACTTGCTCAAACATACTATTGCTATTGCTCCACCTCCACCTCCACCTCCAATACCACCTCTGCCACTAGCTCTTCCATAGAAAACTCTTTTAGAAAGGCTAAAGAAAATGGGAGCTATTGATTTCCTAGGGAGGAAGGTGGATGATGCTACAAGAGCTAAGTACTGGCAATATAGAATATTCAGAATTTTGAAGCAGCTAAATTATACAGAATAAGAAAATTATCAGTGTGCCATTTATCTTCTTCAAGAAGAAGCTTACAATTGGTGGAACACTATTAAGAGAATAAAAACACCTATAGATTTGACTTGGGAGTTTTTCCTTAAGGAGTTTAGGAAGAAATATATATATCACTCTTATAAGGACAAAAGAAGATAGGAATTCCTTAACCTAAAGCAGGGAAGAAAGACAGTGTCAAAGTATGAGAAAGATTTTACCAAGCTACTAAAGTATGCTAAAGAGTTCATTCCCAATGAAGAAGATAAATGAAAGAGGTTCTTAACAAGGCTGAATATAGAACTGAGAATACAGATAGCAAACCTTAAAGAGAAAGATTTTGCTGTGCTAGTGGCAGCTACATATGATATGGAAGAAATGATGTAAGAGAAGAGAGATTTCGTTTAGAGGAAGCAGCAGTTCATTGTGTGACAGTCCACTTCAGTGTTAGACGATGGTAAGAAAAAAAGAGAGAGTTAGTCACAAACACAATCTTAGCCTAGGCCCTAATATCGATCAAAGTATCAAGGGTAGAGATAAGCACAATCTTAGAGATCTGGATAAGCTCCTATAGGTAGACCTCGATTGCCTCCTCAGGCTGATAGTGCTTTTGCTATAGGGGGTAATAGAAATCGATCTTTAACTTATAATATCTATCAAAAGAGACAATGGGGGTAGTGTAGACTGACCAAAATAGGAGTGTGTTTTCACTATGGTGCCAAAGAACATTATAGAAAAGAGTGTCCTTGGAGACAGTTAGAGGGTGCTCAGACACAGGTAACTAATATTGCACCTCAGAATAAGGGTCAAAGGTAGAACAGAGGAGAGCAACCTAATGCTAGCTAGGGTACTAGATCTGAGGCTCATGCTCCAGCCAAAAATATGCTGTGAGAGCTAGAGAAGAGGCTATAGCATCAAATGTCATAACTGGTACTTTTTATTTATTTGATGTTCCAATTTTGGCATTAATAGACCTTGATTCTACACATTCATATGTATGTACTGCATAAGCATAGAATAGGGGGTTATGGCTTAAACATGTTGATATAGATATTAGAGTCAGTAATCCTATAGGAAAGAGTGTGATTGTGAATAGGGTATATAGACAATGTCCTCTAGTGATTTACAGATACCAATTTTCTACTGATATAATTAATCTCCCATTCCCTGAGTTAGATATGATACTAGGAATAGATTGGCTGACTGAGCATCAAGCCATCATTGACTATAGATATAAGAAATTGATCTTTTAGACTATAGAGGGCCAGTCAGTGGTAGTGGATAGGGAGAGAAGTCTTTTGAATAATCTTATCTTCGTTGTTATAGCATAAAAACTTCTTCGAAAAAGGTGTAAAGCATATCTGGCTTATACCATTGACATGAATGTTCCCATCTCCAATCCTAAAAGTATCCCTATTGTTTTTGAATTTCCTAATGTGTTGCCAAGTTTACCACCTCAGAGAGAACTTGACTTTGAAATTGAAGTATATCCTGGTATAACTCCAATATCCATTGCTCCTTATCAAATGACACTTGCTGAATTAAAACACCTGAAAGTACAGCTGTAATATCTTTTAGACAATGGTTTTTATTAGACCCAGTGTATCTCCTTGAGGAGCACCTATGTTATTGTAAAGAAAAAGGATGGGTTGCTCCAACTGTGTATTGATTATAGGCAGCGAAATAGGATGACTGTGAAAAATAAATACCCTTTGCCCAGAATTGATGATCTTTTTGATCAATTGAGAGGTGCAAGTGTATTCTAAAAGATTGATATGAGATTTAGGTATCATCAGTTAAGAATCAAAAAGGCTGATATTCTTAAAACTGCTTTTAGAACCCAGTATGGGCATTATGAGTTCTTAGTGATGCCATTTGGGCTCACTAATACACCAGTAGCTTTTATGGATATGATGAATAGGTTTTTTAACCTTATTTGGATTTGTTTGTGGTGGTGTTTATAGATGATATTTTGGTGTATTCTAGATTTAAGGAAGAACATAAACAATATCTCAGAGTTGTGTTATAGACTCTAAGGGAGAAATAATTGTATGCCAAGCTCAGTAAGTGTGAGTTTCGGCTCAATGAAGTTACTTTTCTAGGACACATAATTTCAGCAAAGGTGATTAGAGTTGACTCTAGTAAAGTGAAGGTGGTGTTAGAATGGGAACCACCTAAGAATGTGATAGAGATAAAAAGCTTTCTAGGTTTAGTAGGGTATTATAAGAGGTTTGGGAAAGGGTTTTCCACCATTGCTACTCTTTTGACTAGACTGATCAAGAAGAATGTGAAATTTAAATGGGATGATAAATGTCAAGAATGTTTTGAGAAATTGAAGAAGATGATGACAGAAGTTCCTATCCTAATTCAACCTAAATTGGGTAAGGATTTCATAGTGTATAGTGATGCTTCACTGAACGGTTTGGGTTGTGTGTTGACACAAGATGGAAAAGTTGTAGCTTATGCTTCAAAACGGTTGAAACTACATGAGAAGAACTATTATACTCATGACTTAGAGCTAGCTGCTATTGATTTTGCTTAGAAAATATGGAGGTACTACCTATATGGTGAAAAACATTATATCTATATAGATCATAAATACAACAACCCTTACCTATTTCCACTGAAACAGGCAAGACATGCTACTTCCCATGAGGTTACCCATCTTTAGATTTCTCCAGGGGCCTTTCATTTAACTTTTATCTTATCTCTTATTCCTATAACTAGAAATTTTTTTTTGCTCCTACGGTCTAAAATACTTTGGCCTAGCATATGACACTCACATGCCTAATCTCATGCTAAATATCATTTAAGTATGTTACTATAGCTAAAAACCTAGTTTTTCCCATTATAAATTACTAGGCTAACACCTTATATAGCTTATGACCCATCTACCTATAAGAACATGCATGAGTGCCTCTACTTGCTAAAACCATGTAATTCACTCACATATGATCATACCTAGATAGTCGTCGACTGCTAATTGTCTACTTCACATCTTCATCCTTTCTACCACCTACACGTTAAAAATCTAATATATTGAGTATACACTCAGTGGTGAATTTAGCCAAATGTATCATATACTATGACGCATACAAGCATACAAGAATTTATTAATAGTATGGATTATAGATTTTCTAAAACCTATCCTTAAGCTTTCACTGTATGATTATTCTCCCAAGGGATCATGTTATTATTTCTATAAGTTGTGGTTTTCTTATAGTCATATTGCTACTTCAACAAGTTATAAGTTATCACTATGTTTTAGTCACCATATCTGTACTAATCCATTGCTTCAAATATATCTTCGCCTTTCGACTCCATTCCATCTTTTGTTTATATAACCATATTATTCCTATCTTTCACATTTCTATCTCAGTTCTCCAGTGTCTTATCTATTTTAATGATTTCCTATACAATTACTAATGCCTCAATCCTTTACTCTTATAGGTAGTTTCATTAAACTTCTCTATGTTTATTTACTCTTAGCCTTCACTTACATTCTTTGTCTTTAGTATGTTTGTTTATGAATTAATTCAATTAAGGTAATCTATGATTTAGGTTTCTCAATCTTTGTCATTTCATCTATTCAAATGGTTTTATTTATCCTTTATCCCTATAGGTTCAGGAAAAACTCCCAGCCACTGGATAATAGGAACTCTATATGCAGTGGCCTCTATTTTAAGCCTCGGCTACTGCACTAACCCCTGTAGTCTGAGAACTGGACAAGAAGTAGAACTGTG
>CANXYI012303281.1:0-11790 GCA_948208565.1 Hura crepitans | reverse complement strand
CTAGAGCTGAATCACATTGAAATCTAAGGAGAAAGAACTGAGAGAAATGATATGTTTTGAATCTCAATGCGATTGATTCCTAGAGTTAAATCACACTGAAATTCGATAGGGAAAAGAGACAGAAATGATATGTTTCAAATCTCAATGTGATTAGCTCCTACAGTTGAATCATATTAAAATTCAAAAGCGGGAGAGAGATAAATGATATATTCTAAATCTCGATGTGATTGACTCCTAGAGCTGAATCACGTCGAAATTTAAAGGGGAAGAAAGAGAAACGATATATTTTGAGTCTCGATGTGATTAACTCCAAGAGCTGAATTTACATTGAAATTTGAATGGGAAAGAGAGAGATATCATTTTAAATCTTAATGTGATTAGCTCTTAAAGCTGAATCACATTGTAATTCAATGAGATGAGAAAAAGAAATAATATGTTTGAATCTCAATGTGATTGACTCCTAAAGTTGGATCACATTGAAATTTAAAGGGGGAAAGGTTGAATTGGATTGTGTCTCATTGCCTAGGTTGGATTATATAAAGTTAAAAACTATGCCCTGTACTTTTTTGGATATGTAAGGTTAAAAGGCATGCCCTAGGCTTTGTTGAATAAATGAAGTTGAAACCCTTTACCTGGCTGGTTAAAACCAGTCCTACACTCTTTGCCATGATTTTAGCTGGAGAATTGCCCCTTACTTTTGAATTTGAGAATGGATAAGGGAGTCGATTGAATTTTTATGTTGCACTTTATTCTCAAAAAAGCTCATCTCTATCTTACTTGTGTCATGTCAGTTTAAGGATGTATGTGTGGCATGTATTTTGTCATGTGTGCAATTTATGTGTATAGGGATAGATTTCTAAGTGAATGACTAAATGCATGAGTGTTGCAAGTGAATATATGGATGTATTAATGTTTACATGCATGCGAGTGTGCAAACTTACGTATAAGCGTGCAATGAATGTTCATACATGTTTATGTATGTATGTTTATGGATGTACGCACTTTGATGCTTATGTATGTTTATGTACATGTGTGTATTCGAGGTATTCTCAAAAGCATTCATTTATATAATATATGTATGTTCGTGCATATTTATGTTTGCATGTCCTTTAAAGGTATATTTGGGTGAATGATTGAATATGCGATTGTTGCCTATTAGTGTGTATGCGAGTGTACAAATTTGTGTAAGATGCATGCTCGTGCATAGGCATTTATGCATGTTCAGGTGCATACATGTGTGGCATATATGCAATGTTGACACTTAAGCCAACACTTATACATGTCCATATGTTATTTATGCATGCATTTGTGTATGTATGTGTATATATATTCTCGTATATACATGTATGCATGTTTGCATATAAGCAAATATATGTTTATAAACACACAATATAGGTCTTATAATTCCTATAATCAATGCATGAACGAATGTGCATACCTAGTACATGTATTAATGCTTATGAATGCAATTTTGAGTATAGGATATCACTATTGCAATCACCTTTTCCCCAGACCCCTTGTAGGAAAGACTTTGGTTTCATATAAGTGAAAGTATAAAAGGGCACTTGAGTTTATTTTTATGATAGACAGGTTAAGAATTCTCAACAAATGTGAATGAAAGGATATAAGATCTGAATTGACCATTTATTTGCTGAAAGCTGAGTGTTTGACCCTATGTAGCTAAAGAGAAAGTGATCAACATGAACCACACCTTGATTGAATATGTTATAACACTTTACTTGCTTTTTTTCACTATACAGGTGAATGCAAACAATTACATAGAATGGTACCCTTATTATTAGCTAGTCCTTTTGGATCTTCTAACTAAATAGTCCCTTTCATCCTCTAATTTTGCCAATACCACCCTTAATTTTTGATCTAGTAAGGTTTGCTCTAATTTTTGCTTAGATTTTCAGACTAAAAAGCTTTTTTTACTCAACTTATCCATATTTTTCTTTTTGGTAACAATTTGTGCTTGAAATTTATAGTCGTGTCATTACGCTGATTAAGCTTAGCTCAAATTTTTAGGAGTTTTTCGTGACTTAGACTAATTGGGCTTGACTAAGACTGATAGGTAGCTTGAGCTTTGAAGTTCGTGGAGTTTCTCATCACTTAGATTAATAGGCAGCCTTTGTAGGTGTTAGCCTTAATTTCATCTTTGAAAAGTCACATACCCCTAGTATTTCTAATGCGAGTGCTTTATTGTTCTTTTTGGTTTTTCAAAATAGTGCTTTGATAATATCCTTATTATTAGCTAGTCTGCAGATTTTCTAGCTAACTATTTTCTCTTAATTTCCCTAACTTTTGCATAAGCTCATGCTCTTGATTCATCGGCCTAGTAGGATTTATGACATGTTGATTAAAGAGGGCATTTTATGAGTAAGGACAACCATCGGTTAAAGAGAGGATGCTAGTGATTGAGATAAAACTTTTGCCTTTTAGACTTTTAAAGAAAAAAGATTAAAGGGCTTTGAATGGTTTTTTTTAGGTAAATAAATAAATTTTCAGAGCCTATTGATAATACTCGAGTTCTCTTTTTTTTTATTTTTGCTTTGAAAATTGTCATAGAAGAGGAATTGATTTAGAATCTTAGACAAATAAAGGAAATATCTTAGGCTTTTAGCCCTTGAGAAAATGAGCTATTTGTAATTTGATTCCCACTTTTAGGTTTTTCGTTGTCCATTGAGCTTGGCTACCCCTAAATCCTTTTTCCTTTTGCTTTTTTCTTTTTTTATTCTCTCCTCACCTTTAGGGATACTTCTTATGTACTATGAGGAAAGATCACATCCTATGCCGTGAAACTGAATGTAGAAATTATAAGCCACTTCTTAAAAAATCTTGAATCATTTACATGATTTATATGGATCAAGCTGATAGTTTTATTATCTTTTTATTTCTTTTTTTTTATTTTATCTCTCAACACACTTTTCAATGGTATTGTGCTATGCAATGAATATATTGATGAGGAAAATTCTCATAAAGAATTAATGAATGTAAACTTTTATTAATCTTTAAGCAAATGTCTAAAATAAGAAAAGAAAATAATAAATCAAAAGGTCCTCCAATCCTAAACCTTATTTGAACACTGGATATCTATCAAAATCCTCTAAGTCACACCATAGTCTTTAACCTGCAAGGTCTTGGATTCTATGTTGGACATTGGAATAGATAGGGAAAGCCTAATATGATTGAATGTTAAAGCCATTAAACTCTTGAGGAGGCAGACCAAAAGCTTGAGAAAGGGTATCTTGCCTTTAAAAGAATTGAGGAGCACCTGCTAAGACCTTGTAATGCTTAATTTAGGCAATTTTCAAGATTTGATATTATATCAAGGTCTATGAGGTCTTGGATAGCATTACTGGGGGTTTTACACTTACTTGTAAGGTGGCCAATTCTTTGATGATAAGTACAATATTGATGATGGCAGTGTTTTAGTGAGAATGGATGAAAAGAAGGTTAAAGTGTTAAGGGTTGAAGAGGGTTCCTTTTCTTTATTTCCTTGAACATTGCCGACAAAGGACTTTTCAAGTTGGTAGATTGATGAGGGATGTTGTCGACCTTAGATGGATGTTTCATTTTTCCTTTGTCCTTCTTTAAGTCTATTTCCACATTTACTCCCTAATGATCTTAGCCTTAGCGAGGTCCTCTTTGATCATGGCTTAGATCTCCTTTAGCTTTGAAACCATAGCTTCTTTGACAATTACCGTAATTCTCTACAGGTCATTACCACACAGTGCCATCTTTTTTGGAATAGGGTATTTTAGGTATAAACCCCTTCTTTTGAGGAGTTTGAGTAATGAATTATCTATAATAACTATTCAAACAAACAATCAGTATGATGTATGGTTACTGCTTCTGAAGAATGTATATGATATGTGTTATTATACGTGGTTTAACCACGATGACATTTGGATGCCTTACATACATATGCCTAAGTATAACAGTTCTAATAATGTGTGCTATGTACGCATGATTAATGCATAAACGAGCATATAAAAGTTTAACATAATGCATGCTAACGTATGGATACATGATGTAAAGTGACTCTAATAATATATATTGTGTATGCATGATTAATGCATGAGTGAGAGTGCAGGGATAATGTATGACACTGCATAGATGTATGCCAAGTAAAATGTTACAAGATAAATGTTACATATATGTATGGGAAGAAGATGATTATGACCTTTACAATATGTTAGTTTACAACATTTACAGTGTATACATTACCCTTCTAAGAAAATGCATGACTTAAAGTACAATTATGATATATGCATGGGCGCATGATGTAGATTATAAGCATGGTATGTGACTATAATATGAGCTTACAGTGTTATAAGATGCATGTTATACATGGTTACTACATAGATAAAGGTGAGTAATAAAATGATGCAATGTTAGTGTTGTATACAAAGACAAACACAAGCAATAAACCTTCTAGCCTTATTACTCCTACACATGTGGTCTAGGCAATTATCTTAGGTGAGTTATCTATATATCAACGAGGAATATATAGGCTCGAATATTGACTAAAATAACTTTAGCCAGGCCTCTTGTATTTAAAGTGCATGCAAAGGCAATAGCCTACTACATTGGACCAAGTTTGAATCATGTTTGAAATGAAATTAGGGTAAACCCATATCAGATAAAAGGCCTAATAGACTTAGCCGTACTTTAAACAAACCAAACAAGATTCAATACACCCATGTAACATTCATAATGCAATCGCACACTCTTAAGGTTATACAACCTAGGAAAGGTTGTTAAACTCACTATATAGGCTTTGGTTTGGTAAGAAAGGGTTAAGGCTCCCACAAGCAGAGGTCCCACCTAATGGGCCTTCCCAATTAAGGATAAAGTGATTGATTGGTTTATCATTTGATATACCTAAACATAAGAAGCTTATGAGTGATAGATATTCTAGTAATCCCTAAATTTAAGTAAAAATAGGTTCATATTACAACACTGTATAAGGTAATTAGGATACTATAATAAAGATGCAAACACAACAAGATTGATCAAACTTAGAATAAGAAAAGGCATATTATTTAAGCACTTTTGGATTCAATTCTTATCCCAAATAGAGTTGCAAATTAAAATAGAAGGGGGGGAAAGGGGGGTTGATGGAGCCACCACTCAATTCACACTAGGAAAACCTACTAATTTTTTAACCTGGAAAAGTTCAAAATCAATATCTTATTTATGCCCACATAATATGCCCTTTTAGATTTTAATGTTTATCAATCCCTTTTCATTCAAGCATGCATTGAATTATAGCATCCACATCATCATTACACATGTTTGATAAGAAAATACATAAATAACAAGTAAGGCTACTACAATATAAACGGAAGTAATATTAAAAATCATCCGCAAAACAGGTTATTCATTATTTGCATTGTGACCTAAAAATGACAATCTACTCAAATTTCCTTAAGAAAATTGAGGTTAATTGCGCAACTCTAAATTAGAGAGTGGCTTTCTTCAAATACATTTTTATTGTGACTTTTAATTAAAAAAATTAAATCCCATTTAAAAAAAAACCAATTGATTTTTCATAAAAGCTTTTGATGTGAGTTTAATTTAGTCATGTAAAACAATTTCTCTATACTATACAAGATTAAAGGAAAATAGAAATTACATTGTATTTACATAAAAATGGAAATAAAAGATAAAAATGAAATAAAATATGTAAAATGAAGGAATAGATGAAAATAGCAAGTAATTAAATTAATCAAATAAAATATGTAGAAATAGAATATAATTATCATAAAGGAAATATGATATAAAAGAGGCAAACAAAATCAAAAACTAAATAATTCAATATAAGGCAATATACACAAATAAAATAAAAAATGGAAAGTAAATATTTCATATATTAATATAAGAGGAGACTATTTAACTAAAACAAATTAACCAATGTAAAAAATGGAAACAAACTAAGAATATTCATAAAAAAAAAAAGAAAATAATGGATTTAAAAAATGCACAAAAAAAAAGAAATAAATCATGCATAAATATTATAATAATTTTAAAAGCTAAAAAAATAGATAAATTAAAATATTGTTAATGCTAAAAAGTTGATTTTATTGTAGATGATCCACACGGATTAAAGAACTATGACATTATTACATATCTAATCTATGTAAACTAACAAGTCTATGTTTATGAACCTAGTACACATCTCAATAAACATTTAGATAAATAAAAAGTGCTCCATGTAGACAAGAACAATGTTTGCACAGACCAAAGCATATATATTAAATGATAAATCACATATATAAGAAATAAAACATGCATCTTGTAGGCACTAGCTTCTTAGTCCCTTGATTTTAAAAGTGCTCGATGATGATAACTAGAAAAACAATTTAAGTAAATTAACTTTTTATGATGAAGAACACTTGAAAAATGGGAAAATTCTTATTTTACCACTAGAGTTAGAAAGGAGTTAAAATGAGCTTAGAAGGATTGAGAAACAAATAAACAGCCTTTAAAGGGTAAAATGAGAGAGAAAATCAAGAATTAGAGCTAAGTGAGCCTTACTTTAGGTCTATTATGTCACAACTACCAAATAGACTTAGAAAACCACCACATGGTGTTTCTAACCCACCATAAGCGGTTTTATGTCTCGCTCGGTGATTCTTTCCCGAACCCAATTATGAGAGTCCAAATTCGACTTTAACCCTGCTTTTGAGTCTCTAGAACCATATTTTCCTATTAAGATCATGTCTTATAGTTTTTAATTGGTTTAAACATCATTATTGGAGTTGAAAAAAGATCTAAAAACCTTAGTTTATAGCCTATAAATAGTTGTTTCCTTTCTAGTGCACACACAATATTGAAAGGAGAGACACATAATTTTAAAGAGAGAGTTTTTTTAGAGTTTTCACTAGTTAAAGAGTTAATATTCTAAAATTATAAATTTAGAATATTGTTGAGAGTTTAGTGTGTCTAGAGATAATTTGAGTGTGCTAGTTTCATCCGAATATGGAGTTTTGAAGGAGTTTTCTCACAATAATGGTATTCTTTATTTATAATTCATTAGTTTGTTTAAAACATCATTATTAGTGAGTTATGAGGGCCAGACTCTAATTATTCACCATGAAAATTATATTTTCATTAGTATAATACAATAATTTACATGTAAAATCATGTTCTCCTCTAAAATACAACTAAACGTTTTGATCATTAGAAAGCTAATATCATGAATATGATTTCAATTATTCTTAACATGATTTAACATATTGATAGTTGCTAAATCTATATTTTTTATATTGCTATCATGTTTATCATATCCTATATAAGTAATAGTGTGATTATATAAAAATTATGATGCATATTGAAATAGTTACATAGATGAAAACCTCAACTTATGAATTATTATGAATTTTTTTATGCAAATTGCAATTACATTGTTTTACACATGATGTGAATCTTAGATCTTATGAATTTTGCATTACATTAGAAAATTAGAATTTTATCGAGTAATACATAGAATGTATATGGATTATGGACATATGATTAATAAGTCTCACCACAAACCTAATTCTTGAAGATCAATGACTTGGTCCCTCTCTCAGGTTGAAACACGTATGCCAATCTCATTAATTCTTGGTTTACACCAAGTGGTAACTCCTGAATCTTGTCATTAGATGTTTTGCTCACACATCCCTATAGACTTCATATTAAAAAGATTTATAAATAGGACAATGAACTATGTCCGTGTAAACTTAATCCATAAGTCTAGAAACATAAATTAACTTAAAATGAATGAAACAAACAATTAATCAAGAACTAAGCTTATAAGATATAATAAATAAATAGATATACACCTGCAATTACAGTTGAGAGTACTAAGGATCACCTAACAGATCCAATCACTTAATTGAAGATCTTCGATCTTTTATGAGTGAAAGAAAATACATAATAGATCATAAAATTTACCTGATTGAATCTTCAAACTATAGGCAAAAGGCTTAGGTTACAAATAAAATATTATGTTTGGCGAAGTTTTGGGACTTATAGTATAGCTTTTCCATTTTCACAATTTCAAGAGCTCTTGTATTAGGGTTTTCCTATTCTAATTAGTATAGAATCTCAAAAATCTCATCAGTTTAAGAAGTATAGTTCGAATAGGAAAGGTAGGTTTTTGGAAGGTATTTACACCAATGTCTATGTAAACTTTATTGGGTTGGTTACATCATCCATGCAGACTAATATACCAGGAGGTCCATGTGGACCTTAGTCCCAACCAAGACCATGCAGACAAAGTATAGCATATAGTCCACTATTTGACCATAACTAGTTATTATCATAGATCCTAAAAATCTAGGTGTCTATAATGATACACAAACACACACACATATATATATTAGATGTTTATAAATTAAGAGAGTTAATAATGTTATTGTGTTGTGAAAAAAGTACTAATGTATATTTATATGTAAGTTGAAAAAAATGTTAAAGTGATTATATCAAGATATAATAGTATATCTAATTATATGAGTTTATAAATAGCTACAAGTAACAACTTTTAGTTTAATCGTTATGCTACTTGATTTGAAGTCACAGCATAATTGTTAATTCTTATTACTTGAATTTAATAAATAACATATACATGGTTAATAAACTAAGTTAATATTCCTTTATATATAAACTATATTATATAACAATGAAATGTTATATATAGGATCAAACTAACAATGAATATGTGTACCATATAATATTGTTAGTAACCTTCTAGGTTACTATAAGCTACATGGCATTCACCCTTTTAGTTTTCTGAACAATAAAAATCAATAAAAGTCAAATATACTCCTTTTTTTATTCAAGTTAAATCAACCTCAAATTAAATAAAAAATAAAATATGCCTTCTTAAAAACCAAATATGCCCATTTATTTAACTTAATTTATTTTACAAAATTATAAATTTAATTTTGATATTTGCATTAATTTAAAGGGTTATTTTCTACTATACTTACAACACTCAATCTTGAAATTTTCTCTTCACAATCAATGATTGACAATTACTTTAATGGCTGATCTAAAAGTTAAAAGTCATGTTTTTTAACCCAAGAATAATGGCTATTAATCTCAAGCTTAAGTAAAATAAGAATTTTGTGATCCATATAGTCACTTTACTAATAATGTTTTAAAATAAAAAAATGGCAATACCCCATCATTTTATGTTGTAACTATCTCTTCTAATAAATTTTCTATATGGCTTTTTAGTATTGATGCTTAGCATCATGCCGTAAGTGAACTAAGATATATCTCCATTCATTTTAAGTACATAAGGCTTAACAAAATTCTCATAGATAATGGCTTAGGTTTGACAATGACAAACATAAGATAAACTACACTTAGCCATTATTCTATTTCTTTTCATTTAGAGAATGTCTTGTGTGTTTCTTCTATGAAGAGAACTTTATTGTCAATATCTCAATATTCCTTTACTAATGTTATTGTTGTTGAATTCTTTACTTTTTCCTTTAAGATGAAGGATATCAACATGAGGGCACTTAACATTTAAGGCAAGAATAAAGATGGTGTTGTGAACAGCTTATGAGGGTTTTTTTTCACTTTTTTTTTACACCAATAGTTGTTTCTAGTGTCATTGTCAACTATCATCAATGTCTTGGTCACCCATATTGGTGTGAAACCTTAAGGATATATTAATTTCGAAACCTTGGACACACAAAACGATAAGAACAAACCCACAAAATAAAACCCTCCCTACTAAACTCCTAAGAAACACATTCTTGAAGACTTAGATAATCAAGAATAAAAGAAAGAAATTGAATAAGTTCAATTTGAGATCTAACCTTAAATTGAGATTACCCAATTTCTCAATGCAATAAGCAAGATGATCTTCCTCACTTTCAAACACTCACAATCGATTTTTTTAAAGAAAACTTTTATTTAATGATTTTAATTGATTCAATTGTGCCTTTACAAGCCAACACTAAGGTTATTTATAGGCCTCTCATACCAAGTCCTAACTTAATAAGGAAAATAAAAAAGCAAGGGGCATATTTGAATAACACCCTTTAACATAGAAACAAAAATACAATAATTAAAGATAAACCAAGCAAGGCATTTGTTCTTTAAAATAAGAATTAAAATAGGGTACATGTTTAATTAACTTCTCTTATTCTAAACTAATATTACAATTATAAATATTCAACCAAACAAGACCCTTCCCACCTAAAACAAACTAGACCCATATGAAGTGTAGCCCACTTTTAAAGCCCATACGCTAGACATAACATCTTGGGCTCTTCTACTTCATTTCTTGGACTTACTCTTTCATTTTTCTTAAGCTTAATCCATTGTTCTTGTATTTTTTCAACAAAGATTTTAGCTAAGCTTGCAAATCCTTCCTTTAATCTTTTGGTCTTTGATCTTGTTATTAGTCCTTTAGGCATGGTAAAGTTTCCTTTTTGCCCCTTATGTTAGAGTGGCCATTTTGCCTCCTTTGCTCGTAGCACATAAATGCCATAAGCTATAACAAAAATCCTTTTTGCACTTGTTTTCAGAATATTGAAATAGTCAAAGTGTTTATCTTTGTTTTAAGTAAAAAAATGGTAACATTTTTTTAATCTCTAGGCATGTTGATTTTGAAGAACCCTTATTTCCTTATGCATCTCATAATTTCCATCTTTAAAGGTAATAAACATGTCCAAGTTAGAATGGCTTTCTTCTTTAATTTAGACTCTTTTCTTTTATAGTGTCTTAATCGTACAAAACGCTTCAAATTTACCAAAAAGTAATTTAACACTTAGATACATTAATCTAATATTTTTTTTCACCTTCCCTATCACTTTCTCCACTGGAAATTACTACCATCTCATCATCTCCTACAATCCACTCTACATCTCAACCTCTTGTATCTCAGCCTTTTAATAATATCCATAAACTCGATAACTCCACTCTATCACCAAACAGTCCTTGCTAAGCTCATATAGCTTACATGTGTCACCTGCGTGTTAAAGGACCAAAATTAAAGAAAAGCTTTGTAAGCTTAGTTTAATGTTTCAATCAAATCCCTTTTAGATTTTAATTATCACATTCTCCACCAAATAATACTGCCACCTCATCATTTCCTACCCATTTTGCATTTTAACCTTCTATATCTCATCATTCTTCCTTTATTCATACTCACTAAATGATAACTCAATCTATGAATAATATCAATAAACCCAAAGCTTCACTCTACCATTAAATGTTCATTACTAAGCTCATAAGAAGTTACTTATGTCACCCAAGCATTAAAGGATCCATATTAGAGAAAAGCATTTTATGTTGAGTTTAATTCTTTAAGTTTAATTCTCTAGTTTATAGCAGTACTAAGAGATTAGTTTGTTTACCTATTAGTAAAAAAGCAATTAGATACCAGTGGGTTTTTCGAATTAAAAGAGATCCTTATAATAATATTGGCTAGCATCAATGACATAGCTTAGACTATACAAATATTTTCAATCCCGTGGTTAACTACTAACCACTTGGGTTGTGCTCACTATTGTTATCTTTATTGGCTAGAAATTATAGCAATTATATGTCAATAATGCCTTCTTTTACAACCTTTTTTAGAAAAAAGTGTATATGGTTCAATTGATAGGCTTTATTGACTCAACTTGTTTTTCTTGTGTTTGTGAATTATACAAGTCCTTTAATAGACTAAAGTAAGCACCTAAGGTTTAATGTACTTCTTTGTCAATTTTTTTTTGTTTTCATGCGGATTCAAAAATTTTAAAGCTAATGCCTCCTTATTCATCTACTCTAATGACG
>CANXYI012303248.1:0-11100 GCA_948208565.1 Hura crepitans | reverse complement strand
TCAAAACATTTGTTACAATATGCACATTCTTTTCTTTAAATACATTTACACTTTTGCATATGAATGAGCAAAAAGTAACATGGAAAGAAACTTTTTACAACAGAACAAACTATTCTTCATGAGTGTACAAAGAAACCCTTTTTTATGCATATGACATCCTTAATAATGTGGAGTTCTTGAGGTAGGAGAATGAGCAAGACTCTTACTAGATCATCCATATAACTTGGGAGCTAAAACTCAATAGCATTATTCAACATTTCATCATTAAGATATAAAGCGCAGTCCTCTGAGCATTATATTTTTAATGATACCTCTTAAGTAATCTATTTCAGCATGCATGGCCACATTAAGGACCTTTTTTCAAATGAAAATCTCATCAATGGTGCAGTGTTATTTTAATTGTAATGGGAGATCACCCTTCAATGACTATGTTAGGTTATGGTATCATGAAGTATGGCATGATGTATATAATTTGCATAAGATCTATCAAAAGATATATCAACCCTCAATTTATCTGGCAAGGACCGACATATTGCTTTAATATCAAGAATTTTGATAATTTTAATCAAGTGATTGCTAACTATTCTTGACTCTCCTCAAGCTTGCTTGCTTTATTAGGAAACTTCTTTCTAGAATTTTAGAATACCCTTCCCGAAAGCATGATCTGTGCAAACCTCTTACCTTTTGGCATTGTGGTCTATATGCATTTGATCTTGTATATAGCCTATGTCCACTAGATAAAAGTCCATATAGACATACTTAGGGTTGCTTGGAAATGGTCCGTGTAGACTTCGATGTCAATTTTATCTACTTTGGGGTCCGTGTGGACCTTTTTGCATGTCTAAGATTCTTTATCCTTGTTGTGCTAGGAATTGTATTATTTAGGTGCCTATAAATACTTCCCCTTCCAAGCCAGTCATGCTACTTTCACCATGTCTCTCACCTTTAGTCATCAATTGTCTGCAATTTTGGATTCCAAAGCCACTTCAGATTCTTTAATTCTTGCTCCCTTTTATGCCCTTAGCTTCTTAAAGAATGTGAAGATAGACCCAAATTTTCTTCGTGCCATTCCCCACTACTAGGATCCCATTTTTCATGTTTTTATCTTTAAACATTAAAAGATTACTCCCACACTTGAAGAGTTCGCTGCGATCATGAACTTTGACATTTCTTCAAATGTTCCTTTTACCGTTTACAAATAGTCCTTAATTTTGCTAATCAACTTGCTACTAATTTTGTGAAGCAAGCAAAATATGTCTTCTTGTATATCCTTAGTGACTGGCTGATGGTCACTTATAATGACAAGCATTGTGATTATAAAGTGCTTCAAATTTTGATTAAAGTCTATTCTTATTACTGAGACCATCCGAGGATTAGATGCTTTATAGAAAGGTGATATCAACTTTATGGTTGGATGTCCTTTGCTTTTACAGGTTTGTTTTACTTAAAGAGCCCATTTGGGTTTTCCCTTTACTTTTTCTTTTCTTACCCTAATTTTTACCCAGTATGCTCGTGAGGGTTTTCACACTAGTAGGTTTGCCTAACTTTTGCTTAGGTGGTCCTTTTTGAATTTTCTAATCTAATGACTTTTTTTTTAGATATGGTTATAAGAGAAGTTGGAGTTGCTTATTGTGCCTCCTAAAAAGGCTTGGATCAGATATGGCCCGAATCATCATTGTAAAATAAGGCTTAAGAGAAAGTTTGGCACAATAGAAATATGGATTGCATGGCTTAGTGGGATCATTGAGACTCATTAGATGTATCCTTGGTGGAGGATTCCTCACCTTTCTCTATCTTGCCATTTAGGTCGTGTTCCATTAATTGGGTAAAGGCATGTAACTTTCTATGTTCCTTATCGAATTTAAAGGTAGTTTAGCTTAAAGCAATGAGTCCCTTCTGAACCTTTAGGCTTCCAAGGTGGGTGCTTAACATGGCATTTCTTACACTTATATCTAGACTTGTGGAAACATCATTCTGTGTTGAAAAATATGCCTGATCATAAATCTAGTGACACAAGTATAGATAATCAATACAAAGATTAGATTATTAATACATCAAGAGATAATAGGACACTTTTACTAAAAAGGAGGAATAAGGATACATCTTCTACATCTAGAAAGAAAGCTTGCATCTAGACTTTTAGAGTTCAGTTATTCGTATGATTTTTCTCACTAAATGGAAGTTTGCATACTAGTGAACATAACTAGGCATTCCTAGTGATCAATTACATTTAAAACTAACCTACTTAATCTTAGTAAATATATTAGTTGCCCTTTGATCATATTACTATTATCAATTAGCCTTTGCAGTTTGTCTTGATTGAATATTTTCTCTATATTCCCCTAACTTTTGCATAAAGTGCTTATTTTTAGGTTTTCCCCTCATTAGGGTGTCCTAATTTTTGCTTAACCCCCCCCCCCCCCTTTTGGTGTTTTCAACTTAGTAGACTCCTTTTTTTAGTAGAAGTACTTTTTTTTTTAATTTGTTTATGTTTATGGGTTCTAAAAACTCATTACCTTCTAAATCTAAAAATTTGACACCTCTATACTTAAGTACTTCTTTTACCATGTATGGACCTTCCTAATTAGGCTTAAACTTTCCTCTGGGATCTGTTTACAAAGGCCTAATTTATTTTAGGACAAGATCACCTTCTCAAATAAAGCTTGGTTTGACTTTCTTATTATAGGCCTAGACAATCTTTTTTTGACATAACTATATGTGGTAAAGAGTTTTCATCTACCTTCCATCAATTAACACCATTTGTTCATACCTATCCTTTGCCCATTCAGCTTCTAGTACTTCTGCTTCCAAGACTACCTTTAGTGAAGGGACCTCTATCTTTACTGGTAGTACAACTTTTATTCCATAAACTAATGAATAAGGCATGGCATTCATTGAAGTTCTGATAGTAGTGCTGTAACCCAAAGTGCTAAAGGTAATATTTCTACCTAATCCTTATAGGTCACTGTCATTTTCTGCAAAATTTTCTTAAAATTCTTATTGGCCACTTCCATTGCACCATTGGTGTGAGCCCTATATGGGGAAGATTTGTGGTGTTCAATCCCATACTTCTATAGGAGCTACTTGGTTTTGCCTTGAAACTATACTCCATTATTTGAAATTACTTGCTATAGCAATCCATACCTACAGATGATATTTCTTTTAACAAATTTAGCCATCTATCTTACCCCTAATTTATTAAAAGATTTAGCTTCTACCCACTTCAAAAAGTAGTCAATTGGCACCACCATATATTTATGACCCTTACTACAGACGGTCTTATTTCTGTTATTATGTCGATTCCCTATACAGAAAATGGCCATAGAGAAGACAAGCTAGTTAACTCAGTTGGTGGTAAGTGGCTCTGATTAGCATAGATTTGGCATTTGTGGCATTTTTTTATAAAGTTACATCAATCCGTTTGCATGGTCAGCTAGTAGTACCCCTGTCTCACGATCTTCTTTGCTAGGTTTCTTGTATTCATATGCTGACACACACACTCTTATGTACTTCAACTAGTATCTTGTGGGCTTTTACTTCATCCACACATTTGAGTTAGACACCATTATAGTGCCTTTTGTATAGCATTCCTTAGAAGGAAATGAACTGAGCAGACAATTTTTACAGTACTTTCTTATCCTTTTCAATTGTATGTTCTGGATATCTGCCAATCTCTAAGTATGTTTGAATATCATGGTACTAAGGTGGTTCATTGTTCATTCCCACTTTTGTTGTGCTAACTGTACCTATGTATGTTAGATATCGTAGCTTAGTGAAGTACATCAGTTTAAGCATGTCTTTCTTAGTGAGATTAGCTACTGACATTAAGGTGGCTAAGGTATCGATTACCTAATTTTGTTCTCTTGGTATATGATGAAAAGTGCATCTGTCAAATACTTCAGACAAGTCGGTGATTATTCTGACATATTTGCCAAGATTCTCATCTTTGACTTCGTAGTTACCTTTCACTATTGTACTACCAACATGGAATCCATGTATACATCAATTGTCTTTTCCCCCAGCAGGAATAGAGTTTTAATGCCATGGATGCATGCTTTATACTCAACAACATTGTTGGTGGCTGGAAAGTCAGCTTCTTAGCAAATAACATTTGTTCATTTTTTGTATTGAAAATTAATGCACCCACACCTGCTTCTTTTTAGTTCACTATCCCATCAAAATATATTTTCCATCCTTCTATAGATATTGCCCTTAGATATTCTTCTAGAAATTTGAACTCCTCTTCTTTACTCTTGATTGGCTGTTGTGTTAGGAAATTAGCTATTGCTCACCCCTTAACGGTCTTTTTGGTTACATAAGAGACATCAAACTCTTGCAATAATAGAATCCATCCGCCTATTTTGCCTACTAGAGATGGTGCAATCTACAAGCATCTCAAAGGGTTGTGTCTGGCTACTGCTTCTATTTTATATGATTAAAAGTAGTGGCGAAGCTTCTTGGAAATCCATATTACTCTTAGGCATATCTTCTCCACTTTCATATACTTCTACTTATATGAGATTAGCTTTTTACTCAAGTAGTAGACTACATATTCTACCCCAAACTCATCTGCTTATGCAATAAAGGCCCCTATGGAGGTCTCTTCTATTACAAGGTATAGGATTAAGGCTTTTCTTGGTTTAGGTGGTTTTAGAACTAAAGGTTTGGTTAGGCATTGTTTGATCTCTTTAAATGCCTTTTGACAATCATTGTTCCATTTATAGGGTTGGTCCTTCTGTAATAGCTTGAATATAAGTTCACAAACAAATGTCTTTGGCTATAAATTTGCTAATATATTGTAGCTTTCCTAAGAATCCCATAACTTATTTTTATGTTTAAGGAGTGGGCATTTCTAGAATCACCTTTACCTTATCAAGATCTACCTCGATACCATTCTTGCTAACCACAAATCCTAATAACTTCCCTAGTGTTACTTTAAATATGCATTTCTTAGGGTTTAGTCTCATGTTGAACTAATCTAACCTTTGCAAGAATTTTTCTAATTCTTCGAAATGTCTTTCTCTTTCTATGGATTTAACCATTATGTCATCTATATAGACTTTTACCTCCTTATGCATTATGGCATGACAGATTTTTATGGCCATTCTTTAGTACATTACTCCTGCATTCTTCAATCAAAAGGGCATTACCTTGTAACAATAGATCCCCTATTCTGTTATGAAGGCCATTTTACACTTGTCTATCACTTTCATAAGGATTTGGCTATACCCTAAGAATCTATCAATAAAAGAGGAAATAGTTGCCATAGCTGCACTATCTACTAACACATTAATATAAGGCAAAAGGAAGTCATCTTTAGGGTATGCTTTATTTAGGTCACAATAATTAATGCACATTAACCCTTCCATCTTTATTTGATATGAAGACAATGTTAGCTAACCAAGTAGGGAAGACTATCTCCTTATTAAACTTAGCCTCCAGTAGTTTAATGACCTCTTCTTTAACTTTTTTTACCCACTTTGGTCTTATTCTTTTGAGCTTTTGGCAGATTGGGGCAATGTGATCATAGGTCAAAATTGCATGTTCAGCCACTTCTCGGTCAATGCTAAGCATGTCTTCATAATTCCAAGCAAAGATTTTTTCATATTTTTTCAATAATCTCTCAAATTTTTCTCTTTCCTTAGCAGTATTATCATAAGCAATTAATATATTTTTAGGATGTTCATTTGTACCAAGATTAAACATGTTAGTTTTAATGTAATTAATGTTAACTATGCTCATGTAATAATTATTGGAATGCATGCTGCCATCAAGAAAAACATCACATAAATAAGCAAACTCCTTATTCACTTTATTAGAAAGAGAATTGTGTACCTCAAAGAGATCAGACAAATACAATTCATCAATAAATAATTCACTTTCTAAATCAGGCATATCTTTAGTTGTAATTGGGTAGATTTCTTTAATGGCTATGATAGTTAGAAGGATCTCCTCATCACATTAAACTTGCTTCAGATCATATGATTCCCAAGCTATGACACCGACAAAGATTTCAAACCTAGGCTTATAGTAACCAACTATTGTTGTTGATTCTGGAGTTCTATCATACTTGTCTTCTCTTGCTTCACAAAGTAATCATTTAGAATAGTTCCTTTTTACTTAAGGCTATCTTATAGACTTGGACCATATACTTATCCTTAGTGTCTTTCTAACTTTTGATCTTTAATGGCTTTATTATTCCCTAAAGGTTCTTACCTAAACCAGCTCCTAGGAGGAAGTTCATTTTCTTTATTATTTTAGACACTGTGGGGTTCATGTAATGCTCATATATGCTAGCAACATGAAATTTATTAAATGGCTAGTTTGTAATAGCATAAATACTACATGGTAAATTTCATCAACCCTAATTGTGATTATACTACCTTCATAAAGGAATTTGATCATTTGATGTAGAGTAGAAGGGACTCTTCTGAGTTTATAGAACTAAAGCCTTCCAAGTAGAATCGAGAATGTGGCCAAAATGTTAATGACTATGAACTTGACTTCATCAATAATGAGCCTCACTAGAATCTAATAGTGAAAGATCTTTTAACCTATCTTCTTATGTCATCGTAGGCTTTAATGGTGATATTGAAGGGTACTAAATCTTCCTTTTTGATACCCAATCCTGCTAAGATCTTGATTAGGCATACATATAATGATGAGCCATCGTTTACCATGGCACACCCTATCTTTTTCCTATTCACCTTAGCCTCAATAAATAAGGGCCAATTATGTCTTTTCCTTTTAAGGATAGGTCTTCATATGAAAAGGTAATAAGTCCAATCTGTCTAGTCTTTATGACTTGGACTAGTTCTTCAAGTGTAGTCGTAGCAGATATATAAAATTGCCCTAGGGCTTCGATAACTTTTTACCTATGGGCTTGGGAGGACATTAATAGATCCCAAATCCTAATATGGTCTTGTGTTTTCTTTAGTTGTTTGAGTATCTCATCATTTTTATCTTTTTTAACTATAAGTTCTTTTTCAAGGAGGATCCGACCATTTTTCTCAACTTTCTCTACCATTTCTTCCTCAACCTTGACCTGTTCTCTCTTACCCTCGCGGGATCCTCATTAAAAGATCCATCCTAAAAGTTCTTACTCTTCTTAAGCTCACTTTCACACTCACTATCCCAGATGTTAGTTACAAAAATGGCCTTGCTTGCTCTCACCCCCTCACTTATCTCATGATCAAATACATATATGTTTTTTAGCATGTATTATTTAGGTTGTCCATACTTAAAAAGGCTTGAGGTCTGATGCTTAGGTAGTGGGCTTGAATTGGCCTCTAGGTCAGGTATATGCTTGGTGTCTATGAGCCTTTCTAAAGAATCCACTTAAAGTAATGCGCAATCGCTATGAGGGCCACTAGCCTATCAGAGGATTAAATTGTTAACAAGTTCACTATGATTGTATTACTCAAATTAGGCATTTTAAACTTGTGAGGCATAGTATGGTCTACCTTCAGGCTGATATCATCTAGGTTAATATCCTTGCCCCCAGTAACGAGCTTATTCATGGCTTCCATTTTCTTATTCAACTTCTTGATTTAGTTATTTTTAGTTGGCTTAAGCAGAGGGACTTTTTGTAAGATTTCTTTACCAGAGGGATGTCATCATCTATGCCCTGATCATATACTTCATCTATCACCTCTTTTCCCTTATGAGCGGTAGAAGTCTAGCCTACCTCTTTTTGAATGTGCATACCGAACATGGCATTGGTGAAGGTTGCCATCATCCTCTTCTCCATCTTATCTATGGCCTCTATTAGCATGGACTTTATGACAAACTCATTTGCAGATATTGCTTCTCTCTTAGGTTGGTCTGGTAGTGGATCTTTAGTTTTACTGAGGTACTTGCCTACTCTCTTCCATTAAGTAGTGAATGAGGGATCCATGATAGCTATCGAAATAAAGGGTTAGAAATGATTCATGATCAGTATATTAATAATGCATGGTGCAAATGATGCATGGTATGCATAAGATGCATGCATGTGATGCAGTAAGGACAAACACAAGGAAGAAGCCTTCTGACCTTATTTCTCCCACACACATGGTCAAGCCATTTCTTTCCTAAGTGGGATTACCTAAATGTCAATGGGGTATACCCACATACAATTATGGGCTTAATCAAGCCCAAGCGATCTCTTATATTTAAAGCACATGGAAAGATAATGGCCTATATCATTTAAATCATATTTGAGGTGAAATTAAGTTGGGCTTATTCTAGATAAAAGGCATAATGGGCTTAGCCCCACTTCTAATAGGGTTAAATACAAGAGGCCTATATAGCAATCAAAATGTAATCATAAACACTTAAGGTCATACAACCTAAAGGAAGTTGCTAAGCATAACTACGTAGATTTATGGTTTGGGTAGAAAAGCTTTCATGGCTCCCACAAGTGGGGGTCCCTCCTAACAAGTCTTTCCAATTAAGGATAATAGCGATCAATTAGTTCATCATTTCATATACCTAAAGGTATAAGGCTAATGAGTGATGGATATGCTAGCAATTCCCTATTCTTGAATGAAAAATGGGTTCATATTTTGTAACACCATCAAGGGTAAAAAGAGACACAATGTATATAGAATGAAATGCATGGGACTGGTAAAAATTATAATATTAAAAGGTATATTATTTAGACACTTTCAGATTCAATTCTCTGTTCCTAGTAGAGTTATCACTATAGATTTATGAATGTTTTACCAAGGATGAGATGGTTAGCGCTTAGAGTTGCCACCTAGCTCTACACCAGGATCACTAATTTTCTACCCAGAAAGGGTTTAGAATCGTATCTTATTTATGCCCCAATAATATACCTTCCTTTATATTTTAACATTTATCAACCCTATATCATGCAAGTAAGCATTTTATTTAAAGCATTCATGTCACATTTTCACTTAGAGAGAATAAATTGCAATATTCAAAATATACAACAAGAATAAGTGCATATTGAACATCCAAAAATTGAGTTATTCATTATTTATTGTTTGACCTGATAATGACCCGTAATTCCATAAGAATTGGCAGTACTTGCCCAACTCCTATCTCTAAAAGATTGGCCTTTGTTAAAATATATTTTTCATGTGACTTTTATTAATGAAAAATCAAAACCATTTTATTAAGAAAACACCAATTAATTAGGTAAAAAACCATTGATATTAGGTTAGGCTTTTTTACGTGTAAAAAAAGTTATTAAACTACCTATTACAACCCAAAATAAAATAAAGGAAACAAAAAAGTACAAAACCAAATGAACAAATAAAGAATAAATTATTTAGTCCTGTCTTTACATCGACAAGTCCATGTAGACTCAGTAAGGCTTTTAGTCTATGTTCATGTTTACTATAATGTGTTGCAGCTAATATTCCCATCCGGACCTCATGTCTAACAAGAAGGGTCAATCGTACACAACTCAAAGAAAATGGTTAGCAATACAAGTAGTCCATGAGGACCTCATAATAGCACTAAACAGGATAATAACAACATGTGCCATGGTACATGTAGCACCCTCTACCCGATCCGATCGTCGAACCTTAATAGAGAGTGCCAGCCGCTTACCGATATTCGATTTCGCTACCTATAAAACTCTATTAATTAAAAAAATTTTATTAAAATATATAATAAAACAATTTCTTGACTTATAAAGTTGTAAAAACATTGAAAAACCATTTGGCATGCATATCGAGGTAAACATTAGGGTCATCGTGTTGAAAATCCAGCAGCATAATGGCTGTACCGAGACACTTTTCCAAATTTTTACCTACTTAAAAACACTTGTATAAAAGCATACAACACTTCTCCATCTCATATTGGTCTTCCTGACCCTCTAAACTCATGACAAACTCAATGAGCCTTAGGCTCAAGTCAATCAGCATTCTCACATGCAATAACACATTTTATCACACAATCATACGAGAAAAATAAAGCTTTTACAATATTACAACTTAAGTTACAAAAATAACCCCAGTTACAAATTAGGCCTAATCCCTCCAGAATCACAAAAGCATGGTACTACTATTACATTTACATCATTATGCTATTACAAAATGATTAAAAATACCTATATAGGAGCTATCTTCAAAAGTCTCCTATGGTGTAAAAGCTTTAGCTCTAATCTACTGCTCTATTACCTACGCATCGCAAACAAGCAATGCGCTAAGCTTTCGCTTAGTTGGTGTAATCTCTTTAACTAGATATAACAATTTAAGAATTCTTTCATGCAATATATGTCAAGTGAGAGATGTTAAACCATATATATGCACACATTAAGATAACAACATAATTTATGTAATATGGCGCATACTTGTCTTTAAAAACCCAAAGACCAAATTATATCCATAATCATAGCCGCATTGTTATTAACATACTTAAAATCAACTATTATGTATGAGGTATTCATATATAGGTCATAAACATATATCCTGCTTCATAACATATGGCAACGAGTAAAACAATAGGTATTTTTAAGCCATTAACATATATATGCGACATTATTGCATATTCGAGTTCTAAGACCTAAAGTGTATTAACTTATCCATATTATAAGTATAAAACTCTTCATACAACATATACGACATATAAATGGGTTTAACCCAATAATTATGCCAAATCATCAAAGTCACACATAATGCAGCATTTAAAAAGGCACGCATCATTATTTCATGCTTAATCATGCTATAACCACCATTACTCTTATTATTTTAGTTACTTTGATTAATTATGCTTGCATCACAACATTCTTATTATTATTGTTTGTTTAATTTATGCCTATACTAAAGAGATAACTATCCAAGGCTAGATAATAGATAATGGGCTACTTGAAGGTGCTAAACAATGTACCTAAAAGCACTAGTATCCGTGGATACAAAATGCATCAACCTGAAGGTTTGCACATATGTAGTGCTAAATAATGGTCCGAAAGCCTAATGCCCATCGGCACAAAAATACGTATCATGACCTGAAGGCCTACTACCCGAAGGTATACATTATAGATGCTAATCCTAGTTAATCGATCAACCTATCCATACTAGGTTGTCTAACTGTATAGGCATCATTAAACTAGTTAATTAACTCATTATTTAGCCATTTTTAATGCAA
>CANXYI012303061.1:0-10235 GCA_948208565.1 Hura crepitans | reverse complement strand
AATAAAACTTATGTGCAATATTTGTTCATGTATAATAATTTAGATATTAGCCACTGGTTAAGTATACACTGGATAGATTGACTGATTATCTAGGGATTAGTAGCTGATATTGGCTATGTATGAATAGATTTTAGCCTATGTACGACGGGTGCAGCTACTAAGCATTTACTTGAGCCTGCACACTCTAAGTATTGGGAGGTCTACGGACTGATCCCTGCTACCCACTCGATGATTGTGGATATTGAGAGGTCCCATAGGGCTAATCCCTACTATCCACCATATATGCTAAGTATGATGAGATGTATTGGGATATTGGGAGGTCCCATAGAGCTGATCCCTGCTATCCCCTTTACAGATATTGGGAGGTCCTCGGACTGATCCTTGCTATCTGCCACTCTGGTATTATGAGGTTCTGAGGAACTGATCCCTACTATTAGACAGAGGGTATGTACAGATGCTGAAGTCCAAAATGTGAGCCACTATATGGGCTAATATTTATCTGGTTCTTAGACTAGCTAGGTGCACCTACCGAGGCCCAAAATAGAGGTCACTACATAACATGATTCCTGATATCCAATGGTTAGGAGTTCTTCCCAAACTTTGGAGGTTTAACTGAAATAATTAAGGAATTTAAATGGACTAAATGATAAGAATGAAAAGACTGATGTCTTAAATGTACCAATTGGAATAGGCTATGACAAAAATTAATAGGGACAAAAGAGAAACTACTAGATGACATCTAGTAAACACAGATAATTCTAGGATAAATCCTGAATAAGCTAATTGACTCATGTAAGATAAGAGAGATAATAGAAATATATAGAGATGAATAGGTTATAAAAGGATGAGACCATCATACGTAACCCTTAAATGGACTAGATAACTGAATTAAGCCATTACATACATTAAGTGTCAGCAGAGTAAGGATGATAACAGTGTGGCAGACTCGGTAATAATGAATAAAGCTATTAAATCATCTAAACCAGATAACAATAGGTTGCAAACTAATAATTGATGAAAGCACACACATGAAGTCTCAAGTACGATATGGAACTAGAAATAGATTGAATGATATAAACTTGAGTTAATGGTTGATAAAGTATATTAAGGTAAACAAGGAAATTGTAAGAATTTCTAAGATAAATTCTTAGCAAGTGCCATTGTAGCTAACCATAGAGTTGTGCCTTAAAGTAACATAGGAAGTAAAGATTAAAAATGCTAGGGCAAGTCTATAAGTAATAATATAGATATTCATTAATCTACTATTAAATGCTTGGCTATGTGAGTGAGTTATGATGCAATGCATGTTTGGTTAAATTCACCACTGAGTGTATACTCGGCGTATCAGTTGCTTGATACGTAAGTAATAGGTTAGACTAGCGTTGTAAGGGTGACCAGTAGTGTAGCCGAGGACTGTCCAGGTAAGATGATATTTTTTTTCTAATTGATATGCTTTAGTGGATTGAGGTACTCATACATGTCACTGTGGGTCACTGGGTAATAGTATGTGTAAATAGTCTAAGGACATAAAGAGAAACCATAGCACAAAAAAGTTTAGTGCAACAATCGCTAGTTGGTCTAATATTTGGCTGTAAGACCAAACATATGGATGTCATATGCCTGGGAGGTTTACCAAAAATCTTTGGTTCTAGTAAATAAGATTTTAGTACTAAATAGAATAAAAATTGGTAGAAGTTAAACAAAAGCTGCCCAAGGAAATCCAAGGATGGGTGACCTCTGGGAAGTAATGTCCTTCACCTATTTTCTTATAAAATAGGCAAGGGGTGTTACAAGGGGTCCCTTAATTAAGGAATTCAATAATTTTTGACACTAAAAGTGTGATTTTTGGAGACATCTAACATTTATTTCACATTTTTTAAACTTAAAATGTAAATAGGATTAATCGGGACCATTTGATCGCCAGGTGGCATAATCATGGCCATCCACCCTCATAATATAAATAGGATTGCATGTGTGCATATGTATGGTAAGCAAATAAGCCCTCCTTCTTGCCCAAAACTCCCAAGCCGATGCCATTAGTGCTTTCTCTCTCGTCCCTTTCTTTTCTTCATTTCTTCATCAATACACCTAGAAATCCTTTGCTTAATACTTGGAAAATGATCCTTTCCATGTCTAAAACACAAATCTAGCCTTAGTTTTGCAAGAAACGGAGGTTTAGAGCTGAAATTAGAGGTGGAAACATTTATGATTTTGAACTTCTAAATTGCACCAGACCCCAAATTGAACCTTAGGTATTTTTTTTGGGTAACTAGAGATGCTCTAGATCACAGTTATGCTTTTATTTTTGAATTTGGAGTTGTATATATTTTTCTATGAATTTTTCTAATTATTAACATATTATGAAAATTAGAGAACACGAAGGGGAACGAGAATCAAGGCAAGAAAAAGCTATAAAATCGATCCAAGATGTTGTACAATACCTCTATAAGTGTATCCGATAAAATATGTGCCTTGAACTATTATTTTTGAAAATTCCATATTAGTGTGCATTTAGGCGTTAGAATAACCCTAAATTGGCTCCCAAGGAATTTTGGGGTTTAATGCATGTTAATGAACTTAACTAAATGAAAAATAGAGGAAAAATGAGATAAATACGAAAGATTAAAATTGGTGTATGTTGTATGGAAATTTAGGGACATGGATGGAATTAATGAATTTGTTGTATAATAAGGGAAACCAAAATGTAATGAGCTAGAATGAGTAGAAATGGCATGTATTTGGAATGTGCATTGATGACTGCATCAAATGATATGAATGTGGTGTATGGAACATGTGTGTGTGTGATAACATATATAGTGTATAATGTGTGTAACATATACATTGGTGATAATAATTAATGATACAATAATGTTAATGATTGATATGTGCATGGTAAATGATGGATGACATTGAGCATAATGAAATATTAACATGAGTATCTTGATGTGCAATGATAATTGGAAATGGCAATGTGCATAATAAGACTCGTGATATGAGATACATAATGTGATGTTGACAAAGTATTGTAACTATAAACCATGTGTAAAGTGAATAATAAGAATGGAAAGATAGTGGCCCATGTATGTTAGATAGCCTGCTCGATAGGTTGTCCGGTCAACTAAGGGATGTAGCAGCTGCTTGGACACTTTGGTGTCATTAAAATTGATGACCTTGATACTTAACTATACTTGATTACTTTTATGTGGGTGCAGCTGCGAGGAGGTCTGACAGAACCACTGCACATATTCTTATGCGAGTGCAGCCACTGGGAGGTTCAGTAGGACCATGACACACCTATATATTGGCCATGTTGATATTATACATTATTTGATTATTTCATACGAGTATTGCCACCGGGAAGTCCAACAAAACCACTGCTTACAATCTTAAGTGGGTGTGGCCACTATGAGGTTCAATAGGACCACTGCACATGATAGGCTAATGCAGCAGCACGGAGGTCCAAAATGTAGGCCATTGCACATTATGATCTCGAAATCCAGTACTTGGATATGTGTGTTCTAGATATGGGCTAAAAAAAGGAAATAATGAAATCTGGTATAAGGATATAAAATAAACAGATGAATAATTATGGATTAATAAACTAAGTAAATAGGAAATACTTCTTAGTGGCATGATAATTAATAGATATATGACCTAATAATGGCATAGACATGTGAGAGAATTTAACTATAGTCACACACAATGATTTAGGATGTGTAAGTAGCATAAAATAAGTACACACTATTATGGTATTACAATAATCTAAAATAACTAGACAATAATGTTAAGCCTTGGAAAGAAGGTATGCATAATGTGTAGCATGTATATTATTGAAATGCATGTGTGGTACATGTGTGTGCATATTTTATTGAATACACCACTAAGCATTATGCTTAGCGCATAGGTTATAGATAGATCTAGCTTTAGATCTAGCCTTGAGATAGTAGTGCAACCCAGACAGCCTCTCAATTGGTATAAACTTGTGTATCTTTTGTGTGATGTAAATATAGTTAGTTGGCACTCATATGTATATAGGTAGTCTATGGGTCCAGCATTGTGATGTATATTTGTAGTTTATCAAGTACACTGTTTATGTAATCTAAGTAGACAAATACCGGTAGTGTATGATTATTGTCTGATGTATGATTGATATATGGTTATAATGAAAATGTGTTGCATGTTGTGACTGATGATTCTGTGTGTTGATAGATGATGTTCGAGGGTCAGGAAGACCTAGATGGCTGAGTTTGAGTTTGGGATTTGGATAAAAGTGTTATTTTCACAGGTTTATTTTGGGACATATTATCGGATAGCTGTTATACTGCCAAAATTTCGTTAAATAGGGAAATTAGGGTCTTATGCATTTTATTCATAATCTAGGTTTAAACTTACATGTGGGCCCCGAATGCTCATAAAGTAAGTATGTACAATAGGGTCATAAGAAGATAATGGTACAATTGGTTAACATGCCATCTCTTATTTGGACTAGCAACAATTCGAGTAAGAGGTGTCACAATATGCCACCTCTCATTCAGATCCAACTTTTGGGTCAGGTAAGGGGTATCACAATTTTATTATAGCTTTTACATATAGTTCTCATGTTAATTATTAATATAACTTGTATTACTATTTGAAGTGTTTAATTCTATTCACTACTAAAATAGCTACCTGTTTCAAAAATTTTATTGAAGAAATAGTGGATCAACAAGATTAACTAAAACAGCTAGCTGGCTATGAATTAAAGTTGTTAACTTACAAAAACAACAAAATAACTAGTTGTTTCTATGAATATAACAACTCTTATGTTACACATAGACTATTTATATCACGATTTCCTTTTCAAATTCAACTCTTTAAAAGACATAATTTAGATTTATGTTCTTCATGACATATTTAGCTTTATGAGTCTATTCTAATATTCCTTTGGAATTATTTCATTTGGATCAATAAAACTTAAGATATTAAAATTTTTCTATACTTTGTTTAAGAAATCGGGTTCCACTTTTCACCCTCCTTAAAATCTCACTGAGCTCGATTTCATGTCCAATTTCCATACACTTAAATATAAAAAGAAAATCATAATAAATTATCCTTAACTCCAAATATCAAATTAGCTTCATATAATTACATTTAAGACCTTGGAGAAGCCTAAAAAATTAATAGAATTGAAAGAAAATTACTTACATGAAATTCGGATACTATTCACTCTGTGCATCTCCTTAATTTTTCCAACCAATTTACACTTGCTCCTTAATTGCTAATGCATGAGAAGGATTTTGAGGGGTTTAATTTGATTTTTGGTAAGCAAAAATAAAGGATTTAGAAGGATGAAAGATAAAAAAAAAATGAAGGGTGAAGAAGAGAAACACGTTGGCTATTGTGAATGGAAGAAGAAAACATGTTTCTTAGTTGATTATGGTTTGGGGCTTATATACTTTGTAGCGAATGGCTAGGATTGAATGGTGGTTTTAATCCAATGGTTAAGAAAACATAAACTCCTTGAATTATTTCAATATCAACATGTATGACTTTCAGTTCGATTCGGTCAAAAATGCTAAAATTACAATTCAACCCTGATTACATTACTGTTCATTTTTTACTGCATCAAAATTTTGTTTATAATTTTAACCCTCTTAATGATTTTATTTTCATTTCATATTTTGCCATAATTGTTTTATGAATAATACTTTCATCAGGTCAGATTAGTGTTGCTTAGATTTAGAAAATACTATTCATGCTCCATGAAGTACTATTCATGAACCCGAGAATTTTAGGACGTATAATTCAAATATTTCTCATTTCAGTATTTTTCAACGTCAAGACTGAGAGAAACGAGTTTAAGGGTGAAAAAAAAATACAAAGAGTGTGGGGAGAGAGAAAAATTCATATTTTTCAAACAATCAATTAAATATTGGGGATTGAGTAGATATAGAGATCAAAATTGAGGGATTAAATGAGCAAATTATCTAAACATGTAGATAATTAAACACAGATATGCACTTGTTTAATATTTGTTTTCTTCGAATTAGTTAAAGTTAATTAGTTTTTGACTAACCTTGGTACTTATTATGGCTTCCAAGCTCAAAATATGCGGTTGTTCCATCAAAAACCTACCTAAAGAATTAATTTTATAAATTTTCGTCAAATTACCCCAAGAATCCATTTGTCAAAGCGAGAAATGTGCAAGCTTTTGGTTATCTATTATTTATGATCTTCCGTTTCCCCACCTATAAATATTTATCGAAATACCTTTATTAGCCAGTTTACCTTATATTTCATGTGTAGAAAAATGGCAAGCCAGATATCAAACACTTAACCAATGATTAAACAAAATGTTGATCTATAAATTGTATTCCATTGAATTTTCTTCCATTACCAAAAGACATTATTTATAAGAGTTCAAGTAGGGGTGTGCATGGAACGGGATAGTTCGGAATTCACTAAATCTCAATTTCATTCCAAATATTTAAAAATGCTAAAATTCAAAAACCAATCTCAACCCCTTTTTTTAAACTAATCCCATTCCAATCCATTTTTTGGAACAAAATGAAAAGAATTTTCGGGTCTACGGGACACATCGGAACAATGAGATAAAATGAAATCGAAATATTCCATTTAAAATATATTAATGATATGAAATAACAAACAACCAGTTTCATACATATTTCATCTAAAATATATTAAATATACTTGTAAGAATAAAAATACTTTCAAGACATACTTCCAAAGTAGTAAAATACATTAGTAATAAGTTCATATATTTCTATTTAAAACATAGAAAAAATAACAAAATAAATCAATTATATATATATATATAGAGAGAGAGAGAGAGGTTTGGGATGTCTTGCTTTTGGGATTGATAATTGGATCAGATGGAACGAATTGAAACTTGATTCTAGTTCCATTCTAAATTTAAATTCAATTCAAGACTTAGGATAAGTATTGAAAAATTTTGATATTTTGCAGTTCGAGACATTTTGGAATGGTTTTGAGTTCAAATTTTACGTATCCTATGTTCAAGTAACGGACTGTCACAATGCAGTACATAAAATTGTTGTGGTCGCAAGTTAGCAACCCATTGACCAAAAGACGGGTGATTCTCCCTCCTTCAACATTAACAGCCAATGCCTATTCAATAGCAGACATATTTTTGACCCTTGGTTATGATCATATTAATACGTGTTTTTGTTTCTAATCATGGGAATGGAACTTGAAGAAACTTTCCTTGGCTAGTATCTGGAGGGATGGCTATACACACACGCACCCATACATGAACAAGGAATGGGTAAAGAATCGAATCCTAGTCGCCTAAAAGTATTGATATACCTCAACCATTTTAGCTACGCATGATCTTCTAATGAAAATAATATTATATATTTCCTAAACGTCACTTTTTATCCACAGATGATCCATAAGAATATTGAGTATTTCCTAAGCTTCACATTCTGAAGAAGGTTCCGTTTTCATGTTCATTATTATGTTACGTTCGCATTTTCTCGGACATGGAGAAAAGTAATGCAAACATGATCTCTGCAAATGTCCATGGCTGTGTAAACACAAGAACGCCTTCATGTTTTTGCCTTCCACCTAGCCAACGCTCAATCCAACAAGTGATATTATACAACGAGTTGAGATTTTCTTCAATCGTTTATCTCGTGCAAATGTAATGTAAAATCTGAAATCATTGCAGATGATGCCTATTAGCTCTCTTTTTCTTCCACTTGTCTCAAGATTTTTTCATTAATCTCTCTGTAGTTGGAATGACAAAAATTAAAAATAACCCACTGAAAGGAAAACAGAGAAATTATACTCCTCTTAGTATTTCTCGGCGTCAAATTAATGCCACTTCAGAGTTTCAATTCTAACTATTAAAGATGACAAAACCAGAATAGGTTTTTTAATGTACAGCATGAAGCACCATGCAATATTTACCTGTTTGCCTCATCTTTGTCTTGCACCACAAAACAAAACTAACCAAAACAATTTAAGGTACGTTTAGTATAAAGTTAAAAAGAATTATATATTACAGAAATAATAATTAACCTCATTTAATTACTAATTAATTTTAAATTAAATTTTATTAAATTAATATATCACCCTTAATAAATACATATTTATTACACTATCTCTAGCTCAATATCCGAAATACTATTATTTCAAATTAAATGAATCAAATTTAACCTCACTTGATATTTGTTAATGATTATACCAAACATAAAAAAATTTAATGGAATAATGATTAATTTTATTTTTAATATTGAACTAAACATCATGAAAGACTATTATTTTAAGAATTAACTATTACTTTATGAAAAATGCACTATTAATAATTAATCTTATTTTATTAATACCATACCAAACGTACCCTTGATCTCCTAAAGGAAGAATATGAAAGCCAACTATCATTGATACAAGCTCAGCAATTCCAAAGGAGAAGTGATCAGACTGAATTTTGCAGAAAGCTAATCTCTTAGGGTAAATTCTCAACAAACAAGACAGCTGAATTCCCCTTTTAAATAAGAGATTTGCATAATTTAACACCAGCTTTAAATTCGCATTAGCTCTTCATGCTTCCAAAGAATCTTGAAAGTGGTACAGGACCATCAGACTCTTTATCATCGCTGATGGAGTGCTTGGATTTTGACCTGTGCTTCTTCTCTTTCTTTCCTCTCTTAGACCTGGACTTTGATCTTCTCGATTCTCTCTCCTCATCACTGCTTGAATCTGAAGATGAACTTGTTGAGCTATAATCAGAAGATTCTCGCCTCGAATGCTGCAAACGAAATGACAAATGAGAAAGTCTACATGCATTTGAAATGGCATTATCAGCAAAGTGTACGGAAGGATCTGGTCGAAATAAACAATTTGTAAGGACTGAAGACTCGGTAACCAAACCATAAACCTATCAGTCAACACTTTCAAAGAGTCGCTTTATTCATCAAACAACATGCACCCAGTGTCGAGTCCCCTGTATGAGAACTCGGACTTCAAACATAATATGACAGTTTGTACGTGCAGGACATTTACCAATTGTAGTAATCAATGCATAAATCTCAAAATGATATACAAAATCCCACTAGAATTAAAAAAATAAAAAAAAATTAATCCAATGTAAGTAATGAAAATCAAACAAAAGCCATCAAAATACCAATTTCTAACCATATCCCAGAGAGTTTACTAGCACTTCAAAAACTACTAGTACGACTAAAAGAAAAAAGCCGGAAAAAGGTATCCAATACAAGTATTCCAATGCTTGGCCATTGATATGCCGTCATTGAACTCATTCCAGCCTTGCATCATTGAAATAAACCACTATTTTTTTTTTCAAACAGAAAACAATGAAAACTTGAATTTTCATTTTCCATGTTCAGATTTTCCGTAAAGTTGAAAGGAAGACCCCAAATTTTATCCCACCAAACATGATCGCAGCCGAAGATTACAATTGACTAAATGCTGCAAGAGCAATCCAAATCAGGAAGTAGAAGATGCTTTTGTTTCAATAGTGAAAGCGGATTTTCAAAAATTTTTCAAAGTTAACGTCCATGTACATTGCCAACTTGAAGGGCATGCCAAATTATTCCATGCAAGAAATGATATCATGACCCAAAATGAGCACTTTCAATTGATATGCCTTAAATTGAAAGAAAAAAAATAGTTTTAATATTTTAATCTATCTTCATTACAAGTGATTGAGGTTTGGTAAATCCTTCTAACTGAAATTACTATGAATGTGTTCACATTATCCCCCCTGAGAAGAAGCAAATTTTTTGAACTGCAAGAGCACGTGGAGACCAGTTGTATAGCAAATCATTTTGCCTCAGCAGGCACAAGATGTGAATTCAATGTGACAAGTGAAAAATACTCTAGAAGATTGAGTGACAAATACGCAACCAGCAATATAGAGAAATCATGCCACGGTCTCTAAGTTACATATAGAAGGCATGTTCCTTAAAAAAACGTACATTAAATACTTATAAGAAGAACTAGCAATCTAAACACCTTTCTTTTTCTGCTGCTGTGTTTCTTTAAATCCTTCTCCTTTCTATCTGCAAGAAAAATCAAATTCAGAAGTGCCATTAGTGATCAATATCTATTCACACACCAGAACACCATTTTCATTTGTGAAGCTTTTTACACAAACCCTTCTTAGTAGTAAACTTGCTACTAGAGTAGTTCCTTCCATGGGCAAGTTTTCTTGCCCTTTCAGCATCAAGTTGAGCCCTGTATTCTCTCAT
>CANXYI012303024.1:0-14070 GCA_948208565.1 Hura crepitans | reverse complement strand
TAAAAATTCATTATACATTAATAAAAATTCATAATCTCATAAAGCCTCGGTCCATAGTTATTAGAAAGTCATAAAGATAAACCATTCAATTAAACCACCTGTTCATATACATCATCCCCTATCCTTTTAATATATACAGACACAAGCAGCCTTTAAGCATGTTAAATCCATAACCTACAGTGGTTACATGAGTGTTGACTAACAAAATAAAGAAGAAGGCATATATGCACCCTTCACATTTTGTTCTACTACACTATACGATCTTCGAGGTTTGACTGCTTACCTTTGCAACCTACATACCAAAACATTGGTACATTGAGTATAAAACTTAGTGGTGAATCTAATACATTAAAAACATGTCATGTGTAGGCAATTAGATGCAATAATAGGCTATACATGCAATGTAAATATTAAATTCATGCAAGAGATTAATTCCAAATAATCAGCCTCTTAGTGCATTTAATATGCCACTATGGTGATTTCAATTAAATTAATCATTCAATGAATTGTTATCAATCATATCTATACATTAATTCAATTAAATTTAATAGGCCCAACTAGTTTGACTATAATTAAAGACATATCACCAAGAGGGAACTAAAAAATTATGTAGTGGCCAACATTCTAGACCCTGACCACTGCACTAGCCTGGTTTGATAGTAAAGATCAGTTCATTTAAACCTCCCAATATTATATAAAAGATAAAAGGGATCAATCCATAAACCTCTAATATATCAAACAAACCAACCACATATCACATTTTAGGTAGCAGGGATCAGTCCGTAGACCTCCTAATATCCAAATAATCACAACAAGGAACCTTAGTGGATAGTAGGGATCAGTCCATAGACCTCCTAATATCCAAATAATAATCAAAATAAAATGCTTTTAAGGATAGCAGGGATTAGTTCACAGACCTCCCAATATCCAGAAAATCAACATCAAACATCTAGTAGCTACTAGTCCCTAAGTTGATCGGTCAACCCATCTAGTGGGTGTCTAACTAATGGGCCATTAGACCATATTTTAAGTCCATTATTTATTTATCATCATCTTATAATATTTATAAGTAAAAAATAGATAGTTATGAATTCATTTTGATAGTCAAAATTTGACTTAGATAGTTACAAGTCATTTTTTGTCCTACCGAATAGTTACGGGTCAATTTTTCTAAGTCATTTTAGATCACTTAGGCACTATTAAGTCCACTTTAAGTCTAATATAAGTTCTCATCTTAAGTTCAATTTTGTCCATGTTCAAGGCAAGTTCTAGTCATTTAATCCATAGGTCATTTTTCTTAGACAGTTATGGGTCATTTTTATATTTTGCATACATAATTATAGTTCTAAAATATGTCCTTTCCTTAGCATTTTTTCGATGCCATTTGCAACCATTATCAGACATTATCATAGGCCTAAAGCCAAATTCAATTACAAATCTCAAATGGCCTAAAAAGAGGCCACAAATTCATTCCATATACACTTCACAAAGTGACCAGATTTGGGGTCAAGTTACAAACCATTTTAGGTTTATTTTACCATGCTATTTTAAGCCATTTTCAAGTCTCTTTTTAACCTTGTACTAACCTTTAATTCCTTACCTATCTTTATCCATTTTCATGATTCATTACATACACATGTTTACATATTTCTTGCCATGTTCACATTACTCATTTCATGCATAATATGCCATGCCAATCTCACATATATATACCATGCCATAACATGTACATAATGCCAAACTTACCTCACATACCTCTCGACTAAAGCTTATTAATGCCCATATTCATGTTTTCTTTCACATTTCCCATGCATACACATACAATAGCATCATTTAAGCATACATACACACACACACACACATAAATCACATACCATGCAAACTAAGCCTTGACATGCCTTGTACATTGCTCGGCCACACTAAGAAAATATGCCAACAAGCTTTTTCCACTAAATTCACCACCTACACCTATAATGTTATCCCTAACATACTAATTTCCATTAAATGTCCCATGGTACCATGCCATACCCATGCCTTACAACTCAAGGCAACTAAAAGAACCTCTTGGCTACCCAAAATGACACCACCAAAGCTTCTCTTTTTCACCATACACATGTATAATTCATACATTTCTATATCAAACACACTAAAAACCATCACATTTCCACCTAAATCAAACCATACACCTATCATACACGGGCACACACTGCTCAATTAAAGTAAGGCCTTATCCTTCCATCAATTTCTTTCATTAAACAATCACCCAAATCATACATAAATAACATGAATATGAGCTTAATTCACCATTAAACACATGTTAACCACTTAAACCCCTAATTCCATACAAGTTTTCTATCCAAATCACACATGAATTTAACATATCATGCCTCACATATATTATACTCACATACCTCTCTAAAAAGTAAGGCCTTTTCTACACTTTAAGCTTGTGAATTGCCTTGTTACACCCCACCTTTCCTTTGGCCTACATACACACATACAAAAATCACCCAAAATTCCTCCAAACCAAAATCTAAAGACATAAGCCTCTTTAGAATAAAGAAATCCCCTAGGAAATAAAATAAAAAGGGAAGAAAAACACTTTTACATGAAGTTGGTTTTTTAACCTCTCTTTTATGTACACTTGATATTCCTTGAATTTTATTGGATTCTATGGATATCAATAACCTTTAAACCTTTTAAGGACTATTTGCTACTTAACTTAAGGGATTTTTTTTATGGTAATTAGGGGCTAAAGTGAGCTTAGGAAGCCATGGCAATAGAGAAGGGATGATGAGGATGGCATCAGGTGATGGAGGAGGAAAAAAGGAGAAAATGGAGGTGGGTGAGTGGTTTTTGCCACATAAGTTGCTTAAGTGGCATAATGGCCCTTATATAGTGGGGTTGAGTGGCTTGGGTGATAACACGTGTCACCTGAGCTTCCCAAAAATGCTTAGTTTCGGTAGAAACTTTAGGAAATTTTAAAAATTCACTTAGACTCCAAAAATTATAGCATCAATTTTAAAAATCCTCAATTAGGCCTATTTAGAAGCTTATAAAATTTCACGACGAAATTCCCTTGGCAAGATAGTTAACTAACTACCTTGAGAAATATGGAGCTACTGGCTAGCTGGGGAGGAAAGAGGATGATGCTGCTAGAGTTAAATACTAGCTAGATAAAATAAAATTTTGGAATAGCTAAATTATATAGAAGAAGAAAAATGTGAGAGATTTTTGACAAGGTGGAAGTATGACTTGAAAATACACACTGTGACCCTAAAGAAAGAGATTTTGCAATGTTGGTAGCAGCTGTATATGACATAGAAAGGATAGTGTATGAGAAAAAGGATCTCTTATAGAGGAAGAGACAGGTTATTGTAAGATAGCCTAATGCTATGTCGAAGGATAATGAGGAAAGAAGTGGGAGACAATTTTTGTCTTAGCCTAAGCCCCCAGTTTTAGTTGGGCAAAGATAGGTACAATCCTATAGATTTATACAAGTGTCTATAAACAAACTTTGCTTATTTTCTTGAGCTAATAATATCTCTAGTATAGTAGGTGATAGAAATGGATCCTCGACATCCATTACTTGTTAAGAGACATCGGGGCAGTATGGATTGGTTAGCAGAGGAGAGTATCCTTTAGTAATATGTAAGTATCAAATTCCTTTAATTGGATTGACCTACCATGCCCTGAGTTAATGTGATGTTAGGAATGGATAGGCTGACTGAGCATCAAGCCATAATTGATTGTAGACATAAGAAATTGACCCTCCAAATTGAAGAAGGATAGACAGCAGTAGTGGATGGTGAGAGAAGTGTTTTATCTCCACTATTATAACACCAAAAATTTCATTAAAAATGGTGTGAAGCAGAATTGGCCTATGCTCTTAAACTAAATGTTTCTAATTCTAATTTGACACCTATTCCCATTACTCCTAAATTTCTTAATGCACTCCTTGATAAATCTTAGAAAGAAATTGACTTAAAATTTTAAGTATAGCCTAGTATAGCTTCAATACCCATGGCTCAAAAATGATGATCTTTTTTATCAGTTGGGTGGGTGTAGTTGTGTTGTAAAGATTGATTTACAATTTAAGTATTGTCAGTTGATAATTAAAGCTACTGATATCTTTCAAATCTACTTTCAAAACCTAGTACAGGTTCTATGAGTCTTTAGTGATGTCATCTAGGCTCACCAATACACCAGTAGTTCTTATAGACCTAATGAATAGAGCTTTTCAATCTCATCTACCTCAATTATTAGTGGTGTTCATAAATGATATTCTAGTGTACTCTAGAAATAAGGAAGATTATGAACAAAATCTCAAGGTTGTATTATAAACCTTGAGAGAGAAATAGTGGTATGCCAAGCTCAGTGAATATGAGTTTTAGTTGAGCGAAGTTGCTTCTCGAGGCATGTAACCCCAACAAAAGGGATCGAAGTGACCCCAATAAATTAAAGGTAGAAAAATAGTAGCTTATGCTTTAAGATAATTAAAGCTACCTGAGAATAATCATCTTACTCATGATTCAAAGTTAGCTATTATAGTTTTGCTTTGAAGATGTGGAAGCACTATCAGTATGAAGAGAAATGTTTTATATATACATATTATAAAAGTCTAAAATACCTCCTCACTTAGTAGGAGAGAATTAGAGAAAAAAAGGGGTGGTTAGAATTGATAAAAGACTATGCCTGTCTGATTGATTACCACCCAAGGAAAATCAATGTGATGACAGATGCTCTAAGTAGGAAGTTTATGGTGACCTTGAAAGTTATGTATGCCAAGATGTAATACACTTTAGAACATGCTATGTTAGTTGAGTTACAAGTGAGACTAGAATTTTAGATAGTAGATTAGGTAAACTTAGAGGAAAGATGAATAGCTAGTTTAGATGGCAAGTAAAGCTTAAGAGGGGAAGGCCACAGGGTTATTCTGGATAGCTATATCCTATAACAATAATAGAGGGAAATGGGGAAAGGTAACTAAGGACTTTGTGATGGGTTTACCCTTAACTAGAGGTGAATGTAATGTGGTATGTGTTATTGTTAACAAGTTAATCTTATCCCAGCTAGAAGGGATTATTCATTAAGAAAGCTAGCTAGATTGATGGTTGATGAGATATTTAGGTTATATGGTATGCCAATGATTACTTTTTCAGACAAGAATCTTCATTTTACTTTAAGACTATGGGAGTAGTTGTAGAGAGCATTAGGCACTAAACTAGCCTATATTATAGCCTTCCATCCTCAGACTGACGGATAGTCAGTAAGGTTGATACAAGTCCTTATGTACATGTTGTGAACTAGTGCTATAGAATTTAAAGGTAGTTGGAACCAGTATCTATTATGAATAGAATTTACTTATGATAATAGCTATCGGTCTAGTATGAGAATGGCACCTTGTGAAGTTTCACATGGCAGACAACATGGAACTCCTCTGTGGTGGAGTAAGGTTAAGAAAAGAAAAATTTCTAATATTAATGTGATTAGAAATGTAGAGGAAAAGGGAAACTGGTCAGGGATAGACTAAAAGCTATGAATGAAAGACATTAAAGTATAGTCTAATTTAAGCCCATAAAAAGGGTAATTTAAACCATAAAAAGGAACTAGTTCAGATTTAGTCCTATGAAGAGAAGCAGTGAGAAATAAATTTGTACCACTGGTTAACATGCTATTGAGGCACTGTGTTACTAAGGAAACTACCTAGGAGCCAGAGAAATAGATAACAACCTAATATGTACACTTATTTGCTCTAGGTAATTTTGAGGATGAAATTTTCTTAAGAGGGAAGAACTGTAATACCCATGTTTTGAGCCCTTGTAAACAATGTCACTAGGTCCGAGGAGTGTGCTTGGGGTCTTGAGTCACTTGCACATAAATCGAGGTAGCAGCACTGGTCGTGAAACTTTAAGGGGCTCTAATTAATGAAAAATGCAAATTTTAAAAATTTAACAGAACTAATAATTCATTTCAGACTGTGAAATATTGATATGTGTAAAAACATTTAGTCAGGCTGAGAATGACTCGGGATGTGCCTGAACAGACCCAAAAATAGTGGACTTTAAAGCTCAAAAATTCACTGAGTCCATTGGTGAAAAAATTTTTGAATTCTGAGGTTGTTTGCAACTTCTGGTAATTTTTTAGGTTGGCACGCAAATCGAGACAATTTGAAAATAGCCCAATCAATTGATTTTGGTCACAAAAATTTACAAGCAAGTAGAGGGTATTAAAATATGAATTTTAAAACAAACAGTCTAATTTTTTGAGGTCTCTATGAATTTTGGTGAATTTCTAAATTTTGCTAAAAAAATAAAGTTGTTCTGGGATGACTAGGGTGGCTTTGAGACCCACCCACACTTGGACAGCTAGCTAAGGGCCATGCCAAGTGTCTATGGTGTTTAACAAGTGGACTTTTCCACTAAATAAAAGGCCAAAATGTTTTCTTCTTTCTCTGCCCATAATTAACGCCACAATAGGGAAAGGAAGCAATTTTCACCATCTTTTTCAACCTATTTTAGAAAAAAAAAATTCCACTAAAAATCATCCTTATATGTTAGGGTAATTCTAGAAAAAGAATCACTGGAGAAAGGAGCTTCCAAGAATTAATTAAAATTCATCTAAGGGAGCAAGGTTAGTAGATTTCCAACAAAGGTATTGCAATTTAGCTTAAGAAGTAGGCTAATTTTCATGCGAAGGAGGGCTAGAATTCTTGGCTTGTGATTGAGGTAAGTGAATTTAAGCATTCACTTCATGTCCTTCAATTATTATGGTTGAGTTTGGCTTTAAATGTGGTTACAATAAGGTTAAATGGGATATGATGTGTAGTTTTCATGAAACCTTAAAGAATATGGTCCTATTTAAATGTTTATTTGAGGGGTTGTGATGGAATTCAACTTGTAATGATATAAAATTGGTAGTGGTTGAGAGATATTTCAAGGCTTAAGTAGGTATATGTGTTAGTTCTATATAGTATAGGAATGATAATCATGGTTTGGTAATGGGGTTATGATGGATTCACATAAGGGTAGGTTGATCATTGTATGTTTGACATGAATATCTTAATAGGTCAAGAGGTTATGTTAGCTTGTGTGTATGTTTAAGTGGCTTGGTATGTAATTTATAGTATGTATAAGTAAATGAAACAAAGAAAGGCATGTAGAGTAAGCCTAAAATAGGATAACATGTGTGGTGTGTAGGTGTGAGTATTGGCTGAGAGGTTGCCCAAGGACTATGTTAAGTATATGGCATGAAGACTTAGTGATTAATATGGAATATGGTTTAGTTATGCTAGAATAAGGAGTTGCTACCTAGTAGTGTTGGCTTAACATATGTATCTATAGGTGTACTTAACATGGTTGAGACCTATACTAAGTGTATATGTGTAACGGTGCTTACACTACATTAGAAGCCGTGTATGATTGACTAAGAATAAATAAGTATGTATTATATGAAATTAACAAGCTTTGGCTGAGACATGTGATATGTATATATTACTTTAGAAGGCATGAAAATGGTAATGCATGTGTATAAATGTGTTTATGTTATAAATGGAACCATGAATGAGTGTTGGACACTAATGAAATGTATGATTAAGGGCATTAAGTAGCTATACCCGAGAGTTAAATTAATAAAAATGGCATAAACACTTGGGCAATATGTATGTAATGGATATGTAATATAAAGCTTAATGTAATAGACATAATTTGGCATAATGAACTTGACATGAATTGAATAAGTGTATGAGGTTGGCTTGATATAATTGGAATATTCAATGTGTTTTGATGAGTGAACAAATGTTTAGTATAAATGTTGAAAAGTGGTTTAACTAAGACTTGAACTTTAACTAGAAAGTAGCATGAACAGTGGCTTGTAATATGCCTAAAGGATGTGCCTAAAGGGCTATAAATTTGTGATTAAATATAATAGTAATAATGCCTATGTTTTGGCATTGTGAATGGCCTAATAAATGGATGTCTTTAGGCCTATGGATAATATGAATTGAAACTATTGAAAATTTATGATATGACCTATAACTATTAATTTTTACCATTACCTGAACAAAAAATACCACTAGACATTAAATGGTAACCATATGAGAAATATTTAGGGAATAAAATCAAGCATAACATGCCTTCAATATTAGCAATTATATTACTTGAAAATTCTATTAGGAACTTACTCGATAGAGCCTAATTGTGGCCATACTAGACTGGGATAAATTTTAACTATGCCATAAAATTCTTAACTATTTGTTTTTTATTAAGAATATTATAAAAAGTTGATCAATAAAGAAATAGAGCTAATTTGTGGAAAAATGACCCATTAGTTTTACAACCACTAGAAGGGTTGACCAGTTAACTTAGGAATTTTAGTAGCTATTACACTATTTATTTTTCAGATAGGGCTTATATAATGGCTTAGGTCCACAGTCGGGCCATTGTACTAGTTCGTTAGATAGACAACTTCCTTTCTTTATCACTTAATGCCAGTTCCTTAATTGTTACTGGTACAGCGGTAGCTCCTAAAGGTCCATTGCACTAGTCTATTGGACAAACCAGTCTACTGGGCAGACACAATCATCCCATTCATCTTATTTTGCTAGTGCAGGGGCATAGGTCCTGGAGGGCCACTGCACTAGTCTATTGGATAGACTAGTTTACTGCGTAGACACAATTATACCATTGTTGAGCATTCAAATAAAGTTGTTATAGTAATGAAGGCCCTATAGGGCCACTGTACTAGTTTATTGGACATACCAATCTGTTGGGCAGACAACACCTTGCTATCTGCACCTTAGGTGCTATAATCTAATCAAATTAGTGCAGTGGTTAGGGTCCAGAATACAGATCACTGCACTATTTTCATTCCCTCTAGATCCAGATATATTGGTGTCATTTTCCTAGTTGGGCTAGATAAATTAATGAAATAAACAATAGTGAATTAAATCAAGGCTAATAAGCAGTAAAAGGCTTATTTGGGCATAAATATTTGTATAATACTACAAAATGTATAACTAGGGGCATTTTGGTAATTTTACTTATATAGTATTTATTGACTTGATAATAAAGAACCACGAATGTTATCCTTATTAATAACTTGAATCTATGATTTGTTTGGGTTATGATGATTAAATGAATGACTTAGTATGAATTGGTATAAGGGCATTTTGGTAATTTTGCATAGATAACATGTGCTACCTTAAAAGATAAAATGACTTGAACAATATATCAGGAAATGGCATAGAATTATAAGCTAGCTGAGCTTTAGATGACTGTATAAGCAACTAAAAAAGGGTTATGGTTAAAAGTAGGTTTATTTTGGTCATTTGGTGAAAATGTTAAATCATGGGTCCATTAGATAGAGTTAAACAAGATTATCACTAATAATGGCAAATATTCACAACAGATAGAATTTTAAGATATTATCTGAGTTGTAATTAATAATTGTACATGAAGGGTAGTGTGGTTATCGTAACTAATGTACTTCTAATTGATAATATGATAACTTGGCTAAATAAAAGAAAACATCATTACTGTATATTTACTTAATAAATTGAATGACATAACTTAAATGCTTGAGTTCACCACAAAGGATTATATACTCAATGTACCAGTTGGTGTGCGTAGGTACTTAGAACCTACAAGCAGCTTTAGGGTGCATACAGTCAAGGTTCAGAGGATATGTAAGTAAAGTTGCCATGTGTTACGTTATAATTTTGCACTCATGTCATATACATAGGTGGGGATTGGGTATCATATAGAGGGATATGATTATGTCAATACAGTATTTTGTAATGAATCTCTACCTAACTATCTTGATTATATGTAATCACCTTTACTTGATGATTTGATTTGTGAGTCGGAGGCTCTATATCTATTATTTTCTGATTATGGCCTGAGGCCTATGTTTATGAACTAATAGTAGATGAGGTTAGGTTAATACTTAGGGAACCAAAAGGGTTTAGGAGATGTGAGATATATTATTAAATTATTTGTAGATGTTAAAATTTTTGGGATAGTGACACAGGCAGCCGCTATGCTATCGAATTTTAGGAAAAGAAATCTAACTAGCTTGAAATTGTTTCGTATTAGCATGAACCTCATGGAATGGACCTAAATGGGCCATTGGAATAGAGAGGAAGGAATTTAGAGTCAGATAAAACTTATTAGTATCAATAAGGTGAAAGTTAAATGAATAATCATGGGAGAAGTCTAAAGATGGGTGACCTAGTGAAAAGTGCATTGCTTATTTGGTTTTTTCAGGAATCCAGTAGGGGGTGTTACATTTACAATATGTGAATGTTGTGAATTTATGTGTTATGTGAAAGTATACATTCATATGGTTGTGTAAGAGTCTAAAAAGGGTTATAGAATGAAAAATGGTGGTTTTAAAAGTCTGAGACCCAAAATTTGGTTAAGTTATGAGGGTATGTGTGGTTTCAGTAACATTGGCATTAATCGATCTTGACACATTGTTTTCACTAAAATGTCAATACCGTGTTTGCATATGTGATAAATGAAACATGTTTATATGCTGAAAATGAACCAAATGAATTATGAGAATGTTATTACCCACAAGTACCGTAATATGAACACTTAAGTTCCATTTTGGCTTTAAACGACATATTGAAACTTTAATGTGAACCGTTGCTATTACACCAAGGCAATGGGTCCTATAGGAGGTAATAAGCTTTAATGGGCCTAAGATGGCCAAGCATTTTAAAAATAGCCTATGCAAATATGTAATATGGCCAATGATTTAAATTAAGTGATAAAATGGTATAAAAAGTAAAAATGGCTAAAATGACACGAAATGATACATTTACTGATGTCTATATAGTTAAACAACCTAGTTTGGTTAGGTTGATTAGTCAACTAGGATTTTTAGCGGCTACTAGCATACCTTTGGGTATGAGACCTATGGTTCATCGATCTACATGCTAACGGGCATAAGTGCCTTCAGGCTTATGTTTCTACACATTTACAAATGTGAGTGCCTACAAGCCTATGTCTATATACCTATAAGTGCGAATGCCTTCGGGCCCATATCTACGTACATACGATGCAAATGCCTTTAGGTCCATGTTATTCGTTATCTAGTCTTGGTTAGTTGTTTTTTTGATATAGGCACATGTTAAACATCTAAATAGGCTTTAAAATACATAATTATGAGTTAAATGATAAATATTGCTATTAGGTGTCGTATGTGCTTAAATATGCCGAATGACATAATACATGGACCAAATAGGCATAATTAATGACCATTAGCATATAAATGGCAATATATGATGGTTATAAGTTAACATACCTCAAATCATATGTATGAGAAGTTATGTACATAAATGGGCTATGAATGTGCTTATAAGCTAAGAATGCCTTCTTAAAGCCTATGAGCAAGATTAGGACATATTAATGCTTGGTAAGCTTAATGAATTTAATTTTAACATGTAAGAATCATGTATGGTATAGATGATGAAATATGTGGAAATAATCCCTATGTATGTGTAACGGAGGCCGTATGCATGGTTTATGGTAAATATGCATTTCCATTATGCATAACAGCCATGATCTTAATTGTTGCTACCTAAACTTGCTTCTGATATCAATAAGCCTAGTATGCAGAAATAATGACATTTTGATAAGGATGTGATTTGGGTGTATGATCGGCTATAAGAATGCTTGTAAAGACATTTTTAGGGCAATTCATATTGTCATATGCATATACATACATTTGGGCATCTCATGTTTTACAAGAATGAAATATTGCATGTTTAAAATGGTTATGTGCAAGCTAAAGTGATTACACCACTAAGCAAAAGCTTAGCCCATTGCTTATTTGCAATCATATGTAATAGGGTAGTAGATTAAAGCCAAAGCTTATGCACCATAGGTGACTTTTTAAAGAAAGCCCCTATGTGAGTATTTTGATCATTTTGTAATAGTGTAATGATGTAAATGTATATATTGATAGTGTGCTCCTGTGATTTCGGAGGGATTAGGCCTAATCTGTAATTTGGGTTGGTTTTTGTAACTAAAACTGTAGTATTGTAAAAGCTTTATTTTTCTCATATAGATTGTGCGATAACTCTTAATGTTGCATGTAAGAATGTTGTATGATTTGAGCTTGAGGCTCTATGTTTTCTAATGAGTTTGGAGGAACAGAAGGACCCATAAAGTGTTGTGATAAGTCGAATGTTATTTTAGAAGTGCTTTTTAACAGGTTTACTATTTGGCAAAATGTCTCGATATAACCATTATGCTGCTAGATTTTTTACACAATGACCTATTAGTTGTCTCGACAATCGTGTCAAATGGTTTTTAATGCTTTTTTTAACTCCATAAGTAATGAAAACATTTAATTAATAAAAGTTTTAATTAGTTTAGGTTTTTACGGATAACGGAATTAGATATTGGTATGCGTGCACACTTTATTCGAGTTCGATGTATGGATTAGGTAAAGGGTGTCATAATCATGACATTATACTAATCATGCACATCACCTATCATAACAAACCACACTTACCATGTCTCCTTATGGCAAACATACCTCTTAGCCATACACGTTTTATAGCTATATACATGCATTTTTCCATAGGTTGTCACTCATTAATGTCATACATTATCATTCTATCATATGTATACATGTATATACCTCATGTCATGTATACTACGCCATCACACAACCCATATATATCTTAGCCAAACATAGCATGCCATGACACACATACACATGCCTCGGCCATACATGTCTTAGCCACATATACCAAGCCATGACACATATACACATGCCTCGACCATATATGTCACATACATGTACTTGCATTATTTCACCAAATTCACCACATATACATACATTCCTATGCCAACACTTAATTTCTATTATGATTCACACATCATATACACAACATACATGCCATAAATCTCACTCATACCTCTCATCTCTATCAAATCCAAAACTCTAACCATGCCTTTCCTCACTATACACATACAGAACCCATTAAATCTATAACATACACATTATATACCAACATAACCCATATATACGCATGCCTTAACACCTACCACACCTATACATTACCTCTTGGCCAAAGAGTGGCCATAACCATCCATGCATTTCTTCCATCAAGACACAAATCACTTAAATATCATGGAATTAACACTAAAATAAGCTTATTTCATAATTACCCTCATATTACCCATCATAAACATAATTTCCATACAACAATTCCACACAACTACACTTGAAATAAACATGGCATTTCTCAAATGCATTAAATTCATATACCACACTCTAATTCAAGGCTTTTCCTACCCTTTTAGCCCTTCACTTTCTTTGTGGAGCATCACCCCTACCTTGGCCTATATACACATATACATGGCTTTAAAAAATCCTTAAAAATTCCATAGACCTCCAATTAAAAATCTAAAAATATGGATAATCTTAGAATGATGAAATCCCCTTAGAAGGAAGAAAGGAAAATGGAAAAGAACACTTACACATGAAATTGAATTTAAGCTACCTTTTATATGTACATCTAACCTTGCTTTATTTTTCTTGACTTTTATAAGCATCAATGGTGACTAAAAACTTCATAAATCATTTGTTTACCAATTAAAGGGATTTTTGGTGATCTTTTGTTGAGCAATGGTGGAGAGAAAAGCTAAAAAATGGGGAGTGTTAGGCAACAACGGCATTAATGGCCAAGGAAGGAGAAATGGGGGAGGAAGGTGGAGGGGAAGTGATATGGCATTTTGGTGGAATGCTTAGGTGGCAAGGGTATTTATGTACATGAGTAGGTGCCTCGGGTGATGATATGTGGCACCTGAGCGCCCTAAAAATCTCGATTTGCGATTGTAATTTTCAAAAAATTTTAAAATTCACTTAGACCTCTAAAAATTGCTGCGTTAGTTTTAAAAAATCCTCAATTAAGCATATTTAAGGCCTCCCAAAATTTCATAGCTAAATTCCATTGACAAGATTGTTAACCAGTTTCTCAATTTATGTGAAAGTCCTAAAATTAAGGAAAAATAGTAAATGACCTTAGAATTTCAAAATTCCTTCACCAAT
>CANXYI012303020.1:0-16217 GCA_948208565.1 Hura crepitans | reverse complement strand
AATAGATCTAGAAATCAGATCCATGTCTTGGTTCATTCAATTCTTTGGATGATTTGATTAGTTGCCCCTCAAGCATTTTCCTTTTACTTATTTTTACTTGATGCATTATATTGTTGCCCATTTTAAGGAATATAACTATTTAAGTTTGATCTAACTCAGTAAAATGTTTGTATTCATATCCTGGGGACTATTTTTATAAAAGTTTTAATTTGTTTCTGATTATAAGAATCTTTAGATCATTTCTGACCAACCTTATATCTTTATGGAAATTATCATGACTGTGATGAAGCATCTAAGGATTAGATTCTTTCAAAATAAAAGAGAATGCATGCTAACTCCCTTGAATGTGTGAAATTATTACTGACTTCAGCACACTCAAATGGAAATCACAAAAACAAAATAGGGATAGAAATTTACTTTTGCTTTCTTTGCTAATTTGTTTTGGCCTTTTCTATCAATGAATGTTCCTTTTCTTGATGTTCTTTTCTCTAAGTGACTCCCTCTGAGACTACTACTACTGTAATTCCACTTTCTAGTTTTTGCCTCTAATTCTCTTCTTGAGTTGCTACTATAGTAATTTCACTCGTTGTATTTTCTCTTGTTCTTTCCTGCTCTTGTTCTATATTTCTCTATGTTTTTTTTGTGTGTTAAATGCACGTACTTACCTCTATTTATAGCCATCCCTCCCTTACCTTCTCTACTATTTTCTACAGTCCCCTTCACCCCTACTCTGTATTTTTTATTTGTAGACAGAGGCTTTCCTAAAGTGGGCTAAAATTAGGCTATACTAAAGGCTGGGATTGGACTTATAGTGGGCTATTTTTTAGACTACTGGGCTTGGGTTGACCCAGTAGTCCCTTATTGTAATCTTCATTAATTTTATTTTTTTTGCTTTTCTTTTGGGTTGTAATTTAATTAATTAATTTTTATTTTTTCGGATTGTAATTAATTTTTTGTTTTGGGTTGTAATTAATTTCTTTATTCTTTATCGTTATTTTATTTTCTTGTTATTATTTTAGAAAGTATGTTGTAATTAATTTGCCATCAATTTCTAAACTATCTTTTCTAATTCATTCATTATTAATTATTCCTTAATTTTTCATTAGGATTAGTTGTCAAAACTTTAGCTTTAATTCTAATTAATAATATGCATCATTTATTTTCAGTTCATTATGACATCATTTAAATGTAACAACATACTTTAGATAAAGCAACTAGATTAAATAATTATTGTAAGTGTTGTTCATGACATTGTAATTTTGGTAATCAATTAAAAGTAGTAACAATCGATTAGTATAATACTAATACAAGATTTTAACACATTTTTTAATCATCATTCAAACGACAATACTAATGACATTGTTTTGACCTCTAAAATAACGTGCAACCCTTTTGCCTTCAATTATTTTATTTTTCAAGTATATTTATTTAGGCCGAACGAAAATGGGTATCTACACTCCTTAAGATGACAAACTCAGTTTTATAAAGCCCTTATCAAGTAACTCTTAAACCTAAATCTTTAACTCCTTTAACTCTGTGGGAGCCATCCAATATGGAGCTATTGATACTAGAATAATGCCAAGTAAAACCTTAATACTAAACTTGAGTTCCCATTTAGGTGGAAAATTGAGCAACTCTTCTGGAAAAACATCTGTGAACTTTGACACTACTGGTACATAACTAGTTTAACTTATCTCTATGAGTATCATATACATGACTTAAGAAAGCTTGACAACACTTCCTTAACAGCCTTCTTGCTATAACAATTGAGATACCATTGGATAAAAAGTATGTCCCCTCTCTTATAACTATGATCTCAGCCTTATCTTCAATTGTAAGAGTTATCGTCTTTAACTTGTAGTTCATCATTGCTTGATACTTAGACAACCAATCTATGTCCAATATTAAGTCAAACTCATCAAACGGTAACTCGAAGAGATCAGTTAAAAACTTGTACCCTTAAACCATCAAAGGACACTATTTGTAAACCATATTTATTATGATATGTTGACCTATGGGATTGCTAACCATAATCTCTAAGTTAAGAAAATTAGAATCTAACCCTTAGTCTTGTGCTTGTGTTGTGTATATATATGAATGTTTAGATCCTAGATTTATCAAAGCCAAAGTAGATGAGTTAAAGAAAAGAAAAATACCAGCAATAATGTCAGGTGCATCAATTTTCTCCTTAGCTCTAATAGCATACTACCTAGCAGGAGCTTAATGCTCAGCTCTAGACTCTAATCTAGCTCTTTGATCTCCCTCTACTTTCTCTCTTTAATCTCCCTTCTAGCCTCTAATGGAAACATATGCAGATCCCTATTCGACATTAGCTGTCTTTGGATAATCTATGCAGAAAATGATCTGGCAACCCATAAAAAAGCACACACTTAGCTTTAGCTTCTAACCCTCTCCTCTATGTCTCTTATGGCAAGTCTAACACTGAGGTATCTGGCTAATCTTAGCTATAGAAACCAATGTACTGGCAGCTTGAGCTTGCTATCTAGCCTTGTGCTTGTTACCCTACGCTATCTTCTCAAATTGGCCCTATTTTTATGCATGTTGTAGAGCCTCAGACTAATTCCCCTTGAACTTCTTATTAGATCTTTGAGTTGCACTAGAAGCTCCTTAACCGAAAGACCACTTTTTCTTATAGAACTCCCTCTTCTCTTTCTCCACTCCTTTAATGGATCTATAGATAGATCCTAGCTCAGAGAAGTCTCTGATCTTCATAAGAACTACCTGTGACTTGATGTCCACATGAAATCCCTTCTCAAATCTCTTGCACTTGTCAACCTCTGTAGCTATAGTTTCTTTAGCATACTGACTGAGCATGGCAAAGTCTTTCTCATACTCTCCTATAGACTTCTGCCTTTACTTAAGATCCATGAATTGTTATCTCCCATCGTGTAGGTAATCTTTCATGATATACTTCTTATAGAACTCTGTTAAGAAAAAGTCCCAATTTTGCTCTTCCTCAAGCTTATGCTCTTTAGGTCTTCCCACTATTTTGATGCTTTTTCATGGAGCAAAGATGTAGCACAGGTGACTTTCTTTTTTAAGGTGCATCACATTTGCTTTATTATCTTTTTAGTATGGTCCAACCAATACTCTGCCTTCCCGGGCTTTACAATGCTTTATTCCTTAAAGTCCTTAGCTCCTATCTTCTTAACTCTCTCAAGGTAGGTCTTTTGGAGAGTTGAGGGAACCTCCAGCTATTGCACTGGTTGTGGAGCAGTAGCTATAGCCTATTTTAAGAGCTATAACATCTATTGCAAAAAGACTAGAAACACTGGAGCTATAGAAAATACTTACCCTATTGCATTACTAGATATAGATGTGACCTTATCTCAATTTTGTTCTATAGACATGAAAGCTTGACTCTCGACTTTCTCATCTTAGTGCAGTGTGTGATGACTCATCTTATCTATAAATAAGGAACAATTAATAAGCCTTGATATCATAAATTTTATGATGTATAAACTTAACCTAAAGTACTTATTTGTTGGCCAGGAATGCCTAAACTAGAGCTTTAATACAACCAAATGTGACAACCCTTACTCGATTCGATTGTTGAACTCGAATAAGGAATGAGCACACAAATGCATTACTAAACTCATATTATGTTATCCCTTTTTAAAACATGATTAAATCATTCTTAACAAAATATTTATCTTATAAAATATGGGTTTACAAAAATTTTTCAAAAACTAGTTACATTCCACATTTGGAAATTCTAGTGTCAAAAGTTTAGCAACATAATAGTTGTATCGGGACACTATCCCAAATATAAACAGTAACTTGCATAATAAAAAGCACTTCTATAAACTTTTCCTCATCATACATTTCTCCTATGATCCTTCTAGTCACCTCAAATCCATTAGCAACACAACAGTTTAATCATGTATCAATTATATTAGCATGCATGCAACACAAATCAAAAATCAACTTTAAAATAGGTTGCAAACTTTTGAAATCCAAAAGTTTACATTTCATTTAGTTTATGGCCCATTCCTAAAATTACACCAATATGAGTGCTATCTATCTATACATCATAAAATTTAGATGTAAATTATACTAAAAGAATCTTCCTCTCTTAGAAACTTGATGATTTGAGGCCTTCTACTCAAATTGTCACCTTACCTAGGCATCATAAAAATAGATGATATGCTAAGCAATAACTTAGTGGTATAATCGATATAACTTGTGTAAATATGCCAATTATCATTATATATTAAAATAGGAAATATGAAAACATTTTAACATGACAAGTAACATTAAACATAACATACATAGAGGTACTATCATGACATAAAACATATACATGATGCATTATAAAAATCATACATCATTAAATCATGTCATATGTCACATAAATATTTTCATTATTCTTTATATTCCATTTATTAAGCCTATACTCAAGAAATAATTACACTATGGATAAAGGAGTATCAGTGGACCACTTAGGCCCTCAAAACCACATAGGCTTCACACATATCAGATCTGAAGGTAAAAAAAGCATAGACCCCTAGGTTATCACATATCAAACTTAAAGGTCAGAACATAAAAATTTAATAATCAACACTTATCTGACTTGAAGGTCAAAAAAATAAGATCTAAAGATTATTGTATTAGACTTGTAGGTTAGGATATAATAATAACCCAAAGGTTCATGCATGTAACCCAAAAGCTACGGAAGTACTGAAGAACCCTCGTAGCTACTATGACTCTTAGCTGACCAATCAATCTTTTTGACTGGTCTGTTTACTTACATAGGCTACTAACCATATATTTTTAGTTTTATTGGATTATTATAGCTGACTATTACTTTTAAATAAAATAGTTTAGCTAACTAATGACTAAATTAGGAAAAAGTGAGATTATAAGCTTAATACATTATTATGACATGCAACACCACATTACAATGCCACATATCAAGTCTTTACATGCATATGCTAATGAATGCCTCATATCATTATGCTTTTTATATTAAACACATTATGCATTCTTATGACTTCTTATTTATCATAACATAAGCACACGACTTATAAGCTCATGCATAAAATCACCATATTCATAAATACGTCATTCATATGCTTCTAAAGTTCTCATCTCATTATATATATGTCATATACATCATGAACATGCAATAGGCACAATAATTAACTAATATGCCACATAAACTCAATATATATCATAAATGTGCTATATTATACATTAAAATGATAAAGGAATTTATCATCGCATTATACCTCTTTTATGTCATAAATATATGTAATATGTTTAAAAAAATTATGGTTGATTATATTGTCACACAGCCAACCTATCAAACATAATTGACCACATTAATTATTTCCATGCAAACAAACATACATAGACACTAACATATATGACATGCAACATATCACCATTTACATGCCATAGCCATTTGGCCTCACCATTATGGTAGGCAATCATATACATATTCTTTTTATCATTTATAACAACTCATTCCTCATGAACACAACCATACAAATAATCATACCCATTCATCTCATGCTTATCATAAAGCATAGACATATATAAACACATCATAAACCATATTTTATTCCATGCATTTTACATGCATATCATTACATTACATGTTCCAATCTCACATGTATATGACCAATTAGCAATTCATATACACAATTCATCATTTGCATGCATATTATGCCATTTCACACTTATGCATATACATTTAGGCCATTCAACCATCATGCTCTCAATGATACATAATACCCTTCATTACATCATACCTCATTTTCTCATGTTTATATAGGCAATTATACTCATTCATGGTAATCTTTCATATATAACACACATATGTGATACATGCCTACTCATACATGACCGTACAAAGTCAACATACATACATGCAATAACAACAGGCAATTTTGGCCATAATACCTCATAAGGCCTCAAAACTTCATCTCACGCATTCAACTTCCTACATTATGCACATAGACATATAACACCATCCATAGGTATACATCACAATTCCTATGTATAATGCACACATTTATACACATACATGCATGGCCACCTTTCGTATAATATCAACACATATCATTTCCATCTATCTAACATCATAATTAATCTTAACATACATCATTTACATCATTAATCACAATTAATAACCAACATAAGCATAATTGTGCATTTATTACATAATCACCATTAATAACACATTATGGCATAATTAAGGCATAATTAAATCTACATAATTTATGTCGATTACACATATCAAGAGAGTTGAAATGCATTCCCAAGGATTGCTTATGCCTTGCTCTTCCCTTTGTCTCGAGTTTTGTCATTTTCTTTAACTGCCCATTATAGATTCAATATGTAAAAATTCATAATAAATCATATTAACACTAAAATGAAAAATTGACTACATAGACATAACTTTAGGCACCTAGGAACATGGGAAAAATGTTAGAATTTGAAAAATCTTACCTGATAAATTTTGGATTACTATTCATCGAAGTAGAAAATTGAGCTTTTCTCTTGAATTTTTGCATAAACCAAGTTAGAATTAGTGTCTAGAGGTTGTGGAGGCATAGATTAAGGTCTCAAATAGAAGAAAATAGGTTAAATTGGAGGTGGGGAGGAGCAAAAATGGCTCTCTTTTACTCTTTTAATGGCATCGGCTGCTCGTCTTTGACCAACAATTTGACCCCTTATATAGCCCTTTTTTTTTTCAATTTTTCTTACTTTATTTTTGATATTTGAGAGACTTATAATTGTCCATAAATCAAGCCTTAAAAGCCTCTAAAAATCCAAGCTAAAAAAAGATGAAAAATGATTAAAAACATACTTTTTAAGGTTACTTGAATTTAGTAAAAATACTTCCCGATCTTCAAAAATTCCAATTCTAGCGCCAACGAGCCAATTAGAATTTTTGAGTATCATGTTGTATTAATCCTAGAATTTTTTGAGCAACTTTTTGAATATTTTATGGTTCATCCAAAACTAAGTTATTATTTATGTGACATTGACACAAAACTTAACTGTCATTTTTGACCACCTAAACAACTTCGTTTTGACTTTAAATTTTATAAAAAATTATGTTATAGTTAATACTTTCATTTTGTAAGATTTGTGTGATCCGACCTTAGGAAATACTATTTACATCATGAGAAGTACTATTTATAACACCGAAATTTTTTTTGGGCGTTACATAGCAGCTTTGTAGATATGCATCTAGTACAACTAAGGGATTCAAAGTGTTAGGTGTAGGTGAATAACATATCATAAGCTAATATAATAATGCATAATTAATAACATATACAACTATACCACTCATGCTTATACATTCAAGTATATGTATATGATCTATATACTATGCTAGATATGCATTGAATAAGTCTATAAAACATAACTGTTGTTGAAGACATGTTTGCTAGGGTAACTATGATTAAATAGCCCTATAAAGTCAATTTGGTCTATAAAATTAGAAGGTAGATGAGTCCATACCTTTCTATCGAACAAAGTAGAATACTTTAGCATAGGACTAACATCACAAATAAATAAGCTAAATATGTTAAATAAAATTGTTTATTTGCTTATAGAAGTTTACCTGCCTATCGATATCTTTACTCACCATCTAAAACATTCCTATCCTTAGTTATTTGTTTAAGATTAGGAAACTTACTTATATCATTCAAATATGTATAACTAGTCTCAGATCTACAAGTCCACTTTAGTTACTTGTTTAGGTAATTATCACATTTATCATTTCTTATCTATATTTGCATTTACCTATGACTTCATTAGCTACAAGTATAAAGGCTCTACTTTATCCTCACGTACAAGGTCTTCTTAAAGTGTTCCAACAATAATTTAGAGTACACAATCAACTTTCTATGCATAACTTTGGTTTCACAAATGTATAACATGATATTTTATTCATATAAGATGTTTAACCCTTCCATAAGTTTTAACAAGTTCTTATTTTAAGCATAATTGTATTTGTAATACTCAAGGATGCAAGTATAGGTGACTCATAGGACAACAGCTAATATGTGAAAGAAAACTTATACAAAATGACATGCATGAATTACTAAAAGTATAACCATGATGTATCGACTGACATTTCTCCCTCTTTACTGAGCTTGAAAAAAACCTTTATGTAATACTACTATTCTAAACTTATTAGTGGAACTTGTTAGTTTGAATGTTTAGTAACTTAAATTCCTTTGAGCACTAATAAACATTATCTATCTCATCTTACAAACCTTTGCTATTCAATAAGACATAGTGCAGTACTTTATTTGGCTAACTTTACTTATGATATGTATAGTTTAAACATCTCCTCATTGAAGCACGCAATTCTAACTAAGTGACTATATTATATACAACTATCTAACTACTATGTTCTATATACAATAGTAATATCTTTTGAGATTACTTTAGAGTGCAGCTATTATTACCATTTTCTAGTGAATTATTTACCCTTGGCAGATAACTTATGAACAATGATGATTATGTGACTCAGTTCAATAGTTATCGACTCAATTCTTATTGCTCATTCCTATGTCACCATTATCTCATCTAGGATTTTACATTTTAACCTCAAAGTTATATGTATTTCCCTAATTAACTCAATATAAAGCTAGCCTATATTCTTAGCAAATGACAATTACCATAGTTCACATTTAATGTCTCCATTAGCTATTAATTACAATCGCAGTTCATGTTTTAGCCTAAGCTTTATGAGAATATGAGGGGTAAGACATATACAAAATGTTAAAATTTATGTTTCTTGTCTACCCATCACCTAACCATTTCTTTTGCTACTTTTACCTTCTTACATTACTTGAACACTCAATTCGTCCCGTTTTTAACCATAGCAAGCAGCAGTTCACTAATTCCTTAACCTTTTATTTTATACTAAATACTATTTCTTAACTTACCTCTACTTCTATTACTCATTTTGTAGAAAATATTGTGTGCCCTTGTTGTAACCACTAAGGAAGCTACATATTCCTAAACCTGACCTTACTCTTCATACACATACTCTCCATTCAATTCACACCTTTTGAAATACTAGCTTACACCCTCAGTAATCCAGCCCGAAATTTAAAATTTGCTTTATAATGTTCTAAATGAAATTTTCACTAGAACTCGATTAAAAAAATAATCTACCCTTCTATGTCTTTTATTCCCTCTTAGACTAATATAGTTACAGTAGTAGCAAACCACTAACTCAATTGAAGGAATTTAGAAGAAAGTAGAAAAGATTAAAATGAATTAACACTAACTTCCATCATTGCTATTTTTGGCACCCTAGTTCCATTCTAAGCATAGTAGCATTCTAATTCTAGTTTAGTCTTTTAGCAACTAATAATTCTTGATTTGTTTAGGAATGGAGAGAGTGAGAGAGAGAGAGCAATCATTTACCTATGTTGACAAACCTGACTTAGTGTTAACTTTCTACACCCATCGTTTTTGTTTAATAGCTACAGTGTCTATGCCTTTTAGATTACAACATTGATGCTATTGAGCTACAGTAGCTGTAAGATCACTTGGTGCCTATAACTAGTAGCTATGGTAGTAGCAAAGATGCTTAATTATTATCCCTTTGCTTTTGATAATGCTCTTTCAATTGCTACTATCTTTTATGAGTTCCCTATTACTGCAGCTATTATCATAGCTATGGGTGTTACAATGCTTACTGTCATCACCCACTAGCTATAACTACTATGGTTTTAATGCCACAATAGTAAAATTCCAACACATAAGACTATTATGTCAAAATACTTTTGCAGCAGCAATTTGCCCCACCTTAGACCTCGATTTTGAGCTATTAGCAAGAGGAAAATTAATTCAATAGTTCCTCTACTCTTTTTTCTTCATTTAATTGAATTCCCTCTTTTTTCTTTTTGATGTCATAATTCGGTCCCTCTCTCTATTTTTTTACTTATGCTCTTTCTTCTTTTTTTGTGGCACCACCTACTACTACAACAACGGTTTATTGTTCAGTGCAGTGGCAATCCATTACACCTTCAGTTGCAATCTCCACAATCCTTACTTCCTCATTTTATCAGCCCTTACCTCTTCTTTCTTTTCTCTTTTTTTTTCCTTTTCTACTATCCCTTAATTTCTTGGCTAGACTCCCATTCTTTTCCTCTCGGTAGCTATATCCCAAGAAAAAAGAAGAACTGAGTGCTTAATGGCTTAAACCAAATTTAATTGTTATTTTGCCTTAAGATCCCTTTACTTTTGCCTGTGTGCAATTAAATCCCCAATCTCCTTTGTCCCATTTAAGTTCACTTCCATCTCACATTTTAATTTATTTTTATTCATATCTTAAATGTTATATCTCTTGGTCACTCAGTTAGTTTCTTTTGGTTAGATAATTCTCCCTATTATGCTTAATTTAATCATCTGAACCACCCAAGAGATATCTAATCCTTTTTAGATCTAGTCACACACATGGATGTTACAATCCTCCCCCACTTAGGCTATTTCATGCTTGAAATAGAGTTGCAGTCCTTGTCTTACCATCACTCTTGTTTCTTTATAGCCCTCTGATGCTCCCTTTAGTCCTGAATTATTTGCTTAAACATATTAAACTCTCGTATCATAATCTAGCTATGCTTTATGCTTAGGTTTATCTAAGAAAACATTTTATCTGTATTCTCTTTATTTTATAATTCTGTTCATAAGAGTAATTCCTAGTGCATGTGTGTATACATATTAGGGTATCTAAAATCTTTCTTATATTTAAAAGCTAACATATTTAAGAACTTATTACATAATTTTATATTCTAATACAAAATGAAAGATTTAAGTTAACACAAAATAAAACTACTTACTTGCTATTTTCCTTAGTTATGGAAGCCTATTGAGAACATAAAGATATCCTTATATCTATACATATTGTAGACACTTGGATTTTAGGACTTTCCTATGGATTTAGACTTTTGACCCAACCTAAATTGTAGAAAAAAGGCCTAAGCCCTCCGTTACTGACACTGATTCTAATGGGGGTGTGAGGGCTTTGGACTCTTTCACTTCTTTGAGCCTATGATGATAGCCAGAGACAGACATAAATAACAAGGCAAAAAATCTAAAAATATGGTCCATATGGACCATCATAGTGCAAGTCTGCATAGACTAACATAAAACTAGGTGAGTAAACCCAAAGCCTTGCTTTGCATAGACCTAGTGACCAAAGTCCACATAGACCTACTAATGAAAAGCTTCCAAAAGCATGATCTTCCTATTTGGACTCTAATTCCTAATCCTAACATGAATCTACTTCTTCTAGATGGGAAAGTTATCCATTAACCTTATAAATACCCCTTCCATTAACCTATTTCGAAAGGGAGACACAATCTACACAAATTAATCACTACTTAGGAATTACTTCTTACAATCTCTAAGAGTCCAGGAGAGGACTACAAAGTAGGATCGATCTACTAGACCTTTAACTTACAATAAAATCATAATTCTTTCGAAAACTCTACCTTTTATATTATTGCTTGAAGCTCATTCACAAGGTAAGATCTGAGGCCTTCTACTATATTTATCTTCATTCATTCATATTATTTCAGTGAACCCATAATTGATAATATGTGAGGTGGTTCTATGTTATCCCTACATTGATTATAGGAGTAAGCTGTTATTTCAAACTGTTTGATTACGTGTAATGACCTGCTAAACTATTATGATTATTCTATAATTAACATCTTAATTGCACAAACTTACCTTAAGGCATGACAAGGTCCACAGGGACTTAATATATTGATATATGTGTAATCTAATGTCAGTGCAAACTATTGTTTGATAATAGTTTTCTATTTTCTTTGTATGCCATGTTTTAATGTATATTGTTTACCATAATGACATATTTGTGTGATGTTATCTTATTGTATGATTATTTTATGCCTTAATACACATATTGATATTCTGGAATTAATGTGAGGTTCGCACGAACTCGCTTTCATAAGGATTGTAGTCCACACGAATGTATACATTTTATGCATGCTTATTATGTTTTGTAGTCTGCACGGACTCTTTTGCACAAGGAATGTAGTCCATACAGACATGTATTTTGAATCCCAGTCCTTATGAATATATGTATTTATCATCATGTTTTACTTTGCATAATTAATTCTTCATTCTTTTAGTGATAATTATCTTCTAGGTATGTATCATGACCATTTTTTTTATCGTGCATATGTTGTTATTCTATTTGATGTTGTTATTAGGTCCTCATGGACCATTATTGGTGTTGCTAACCTATTTACCTTGAGTTGTATAAAAGTGACAATTCTTACTGGATTTAAGGTTTAGATGGATAATATTAGCTATGACATGCTTTAGTTCGTATAGATAATGATCAGAGTCATAATGAGTCCGCATAGACTTGACGATGTTGAGATGGGACCAAACATTTTACCCTTTATTTGTTTAGTTGGTTTTATACCTTTTATTTCTCTTAATTATTTTGAGTTGTAATAGGTAGCTTAATAACTGGGTTTACATGCCAAAAGCCTAACCTCACATAAATGGTTTTCTAAATAATTAATTGGTGTTTTCTTAATAAAATGATTTTAAGTTTTCCTTAATAAAAGTCACATGGAAAATGTATTTTAACAAAGGCCAATCTCCTAGAGATTGGAGTTGGGCAATTACTATCAATTCCTATGGAATTATGGGTAATTGGCAGGTTAAACAACCACTAATAAATGACCTAATTTTTGGATATCAATGCATACTTATGGTTGTTATATATTTCAATATTGCAATTTATTTTCTCTAAGTGAAAAGGTGACATAAATGTTTTAATTAAATGCTTGCTTGCATGATAAGGGATAGATAAACGTTAGAATACAAAGGATGGTCTATTATTGGGTCATTAATAAGATTTAATTTTGAACTCTTTCTAGGCAAAAGATAAGTGATCTTAGTGTAGAGCCAGGTGGCGACTCTAGACACAAACTGCTCTTATCCCTAGTAAAATACAATAAATCTACATAGATAGTCTTTCTAGAATCATTTGGTGTAATTTGAATCAACACACACGCACACACACACATACACACATATATATATGTAAATTTATGACATAAACATACTCTTTAACATACAACTTAGGCTCCTAGGATAGTAGACCTACTTTGATACCATTATGTAACGCACCCTACTAGATATGATTGGGTATCCGAAGAAAGTGTTACGGTCTAACTTATACCTAGGATTTACAGGGCTATAGTTTACTTCACTAAGCCCAATTCTTAAGACATATTAGGTTTAGTTGCACATAAGGCTACTATTTTAGAAAAGTTAGTAACTCAAGATGAAATTTTGACAGCATAACGGTAGTTTGGAGGCCATAACAAAAATTTAACCTGTAGAAAAACATTTCTATACCTTGTAATAATCCTCCAACAATCACTCAACAATTGCAACAATAGTAAATGTGTAACATCTACACCTCATCATCATAATAGTGAGTCCATCCTTTTTGTGATGACTTAAGAACACAACAAAAACCTTTTTATAGAGGAATGAGTTGTATAGGGGTTTTGTTAACCTACCCGACAATCACATTTTGTATGGCATGCAATTAACTAAACCCTGATCACTTATATGGGTATACACTTAAGAATTGAGTTGTACATATACTAACTTTAGAAAATACATGTGCAACTGTACATCCCTCTTAGCACACTTTTGTACTAAACTATCACACTATACATATACAATTACATAATGAGAAATAATTTATTATGCTACTTATTGCACATGTAGATTTGACAATCTTAATTACATTAATGATCATCAATTTCCTACCAGGTCTAAGTGTTTTGAGATTTTGGGCAAGATTACATGGCTCGGGGTGTCTACCCTTAATAGTCTCTTATAACCTCCATGTCAGACAAAAGCAATGTTAATATTCTATCTTGAGGATGGACTAACATAATTACCTTCCTAAATTATCTTAGGTATAGTTCGAACACATTCTTTAGCATGTAATGAAATAATGATCTAATCATACTTAAATATCATAAGCACTCCTTACTAATAGTTATGGAAGTGTATCCTTATTAGTATAATTTCTATCTTCTATCATAACTTGTCATGTATACTCATGACAAATACATGTTAATTATATGCATATAAAAATCATATTTCCACTTAAGATCATGCATTTCTTACATATCATGCATATTTCATGTACATATGACATTCATACATTTAGCTATTGTTACTAGTCAACTATTACTTCTTACTAAAAGAACCTCATATAAATAATTGAAGTTCAATGTTACGTTTATATCTATATGATACTACGATTTGTGAATCATGTAACTGTAATCCTAATAACTAATGCCTATTCTATGTCATGGTATACTTCATGATTCATCACATATCTATGTCATACTATAACCCATAATTCTTATAACTGTAACTCTAATGGCTTATGCATGCGTTGTGTCATAACATGGTTCCTATTTTCTACTTAATTTATTTTCAGTCTAATATTAATATTTCTTAAATTTAGCATAATTAACATAAATAGAGCCTTTGGTAACTCACTCCTAGAATGACCCTGATGAAGGGTAAATAGGGCTGAAAAATTGTAAGCTAAAAATTGGTCACAAGGATAGGTTCGCCTATTACCTTGTCACCTCTGTGCTGTAGCTAAAAAGTATCTATAAGTTGAAAGTATCAATGGCCTTGACCACTAGCAATTGTAAGTAGCTCATATGGCACTCGTACTAAGCTATAACTGTCATAGATCTACATAAAATCCCTCTTGGACATGTCAAAGCTACCCTATCTTGGATTCTGTAAGGTTTACCATAAGCTTTTATGTAATATTTCTATATTCATTAAGTTTATTACCCTGTTAAGTTAATTTGTATATGTTTTCATCCACATACAAGTTCTTGTTGTATTCTCTTATTGTTGCCACTTAACAACATTATATTCATAGTATGATATTCGTGAGTTGCATGCAACTCACCATACTATAAATAACTAGCATTTACATAAAAGCTACTAATTCCTCCAAGATCTTAGTTTCATAAAATTGGATTTTTGCATGTTTTTGTCTGTGTTATGAATACACTATCTATATCTTATACTCAATGAGTGATGCACTATCTATCTTATGTGTTATGTGTGTTTTTGGAACAACTCTATTCACTTATTATTCGCTTATAATAGCTTTAGAGATATGCATTTGGTATAACTAAGGCATCTAAAGTGCTAGGTGTAGGTCAATTGTAATGCTCGACATTCAAAGTCTTATGAACAATACCAGGCAAGCCCGAATGATGTTCCCTGTGGTGCGGGTTGTCATTTCGAGTTTGATGACTGGCATATTGGTCATAAAACTTTGATGGGCCTAAAAATAGGTAAAACAAATGAATTAAAAATTTTAGTAGAACCAATAATTGAAATAGGTCATAAACTACTGTTTACGGAGCTAAAATGAGGTCGGGTCGGCACTATCCCGGGAATGTGCCCGGATGGTCTCAAAAATATCATACCTTGACCTTAAAAATTCAACTGAGTATGATGGAGAAAGAATTAGAATTTTCTAAGGTCAACTGGTATTTTTTTTGAATATTTTATTCTAATCGTGAATAGTGCCAAAGAGTTAATGGTTGACTTTTGACATGAAATTTTACATAAACCTTAGTCCTATTAATTGAGGAATTTTAAAACTGAAATGGGAATTTTCTGAGACCTATAGAATATTTTATGAATTTTTGGGCAAAAAGGTGACATATTGTGTACATAAAGTGATTGGGCCCCATTTGGCCTAATTTAATGGATCAAGCCCAGGCCATGTGACTTATTAAAAACCTGGTTATAGCCCACACTTAGGAAAACTTCATCTTCCTCACTAACACCCTTGTGGTCGATGCCATTAATGGCCATTCTCCCTCTTTTTTTAAGCTCTCTCTCTCTCTAACTCACCACCCAATTTCATGAAAAATATAGATAAATAAAACCTCCATCAAGTTTAGACACTAATTCAATCAAAAGAGTGAAGGAAGAAGGCCAAAAGTGAGAGAAAATATACTTAGATGAATAGTGCTCAAGTGAGGTAAATGAGCGTGAATCTCATTTTTTTTATTTTTGGTATAGGTAGTTTAGAGGATTCTAAGAGATACCATGTTTTTAGAATTCAATTTAGAGCTATAATGAATTTTTGGGGATTTTTCAAA
>CANXYI012302805.1:0-13097 GCA_948208565.1 Hura crepitans | reverse complement strand
TTTATTGTAATCATGGGCATTATTGTATAGTTTTGCTTTAATACAAAAGGTGCCTATGTTAGAATGTAAAGAAATAAATTTGGAAAATGATCGAATGATTAGTCAACTCATATAAAAAAAAAAAAGAATTATAACTGCTGTAGAAACGTATTGCAAATAAAAGAAGAGATGATATGAAGTAATTATAAGAAAATTTAAAATGCTTATAATCAAATAAAGGAGCTTAAAGGTATCAAATTTCTATACCTAGTCAAATTCTTATATTTTGGAAATGGTTCATTGGAAATGAATAAGTGCTCAAAAAGAATTATGATTCATTTTAATTAGTAAGATCCTTGTTATGTAATTTTAGATAGAAAAAAATGTTGCAAATGTAAATGACGTGTTTCATATGAAAAATAATCTTTAAGTGATTCAATGTAAGTAAATGTATAATAAAATGTAAGCTTGGACATGAAAGGAAAACCATAAAGCAAAGATATATTGAAATTTTTATAATGGAACATAAACTATTACATATGCTAGCAAATGATATAAGAAATGATATGAATGCAAATTACGTATATTACAGCCAAAATCTTTATAAAGTGATACTATGTGAATTTAAGTTATTATTTCATTCAATTACTTTATATTGGACATTAGAAATGTAGATTCAATTAAACCTAATTAAGTTAAATTTACTGATAATTTCATAGTATAAAAATTTCTATGTAAATGGTGACATGTATAATAATTGATCAAACATTATCATTGCGAGAATACCATGGTATAATAGTACTTAGAAATAATTTCGAGTTTGAAATGAATAAAGCATAACATTATTAATTACCTTTGTAAGTATAGTATAATTAGTTGAGCTAGAATAGTTTAACATCTCAGTTAGGGAACTATATCACATCTACATTTTTATTAATACTTGGTAATTAAGGTTAAGGCCTTATAAGATATTTGGCCTTCATAGTTTCATTATTCCCATATGATAGGTACTTTGTACCTTACTTGGTGTCATATGATGGATATTTCATCATCTCATTATTCCTATATGATAGGTGTTTTGTACCTCACTTGGTGTTATATGATGGATACTTCACCATTTTATTATTCCCACATAATAGGTGCTTTGTATCTCATTTGGTGTCATATGATGGATACTTTATTATTTCATTATTGCCATATGATAGGCACTTTATATCTCACTTGGTGTCATATGATGGATACTTCATTGTATCATTGTTCTCATATGATGGGTACTATATACCTCACTTGGTGTCATATGTTGGTTACTTCGGTGCCTTGATTGATTTTAGATGATGGTTACCTTGTTATAAAATGATAAACTTGAGAACTTAAATTAATAAAATGGTAGGAATGAGTCATGTAAATAAATGTGGCATTTAATATTATATATATGTATATAATATGATTTTGCTCAAGTATTTAAGCCATTATGCCTGAAATGTGTTTAAATACATAAGGTATACTTCTTTATAAGGCTGAACGTGATTAATTCCTAAGCATAATAGAGTAATTTGATAAAATAATTTAGTTTCATGTTTAACAAGATGCTAATAATATTTAACCTATGTTGTTTATGAAGTGAAACACATATCAGATCATTTCTTGACATTTTTTATTTTAGGACCTAAAAATATGTATGTGAGGGTATTCATATTACATTATGTGTTTTGTTTTATTCATGTCATGTAATGTTATGCAAATGTGTGGTGAATTTATTAGAGACAAACTTAAACCTTGGTAGAAGCATGATACAATAAGCTTGGAAATCCTTCAATTATGTTTTATGAATAAGTAGTTATAGAAAAAAATGAAGCTTTTTAGAACTTTTAAGTATGATCACAATTACATGCCTCTAGCTTAGATGGAGATTTTGATGGAATATGTAAGTTATGAAATAGTTATATTCTTTTAATATGTAATCTAAGCTGTGGAGTGAAGCAAATGTATATTATGAATATCTCTCATTATCTTTGCTATGCGAATGAAAAATATAGTTATAAGGCACTAAAGTTAAATTTTGAGTATTTTAAAATGCTTAAGATATGAGTAAATCCAAGATCATAAGATTTTATTTATGTATGTCTAAGACATGTTAAATATTTAGATTTTATATTGGTAAAATTGATTACTTGAATGATTATAATCATATTATTGGCATGTAGTATAAAATATTAGAAATTATAAATGTTACATACATCTTTACTTTTTACATGGCGTAGTTAGAATATGCTGCTAAGCTATATTCTTAGCACATTGTGTTTTCTCTGGACATAAAAGCTGGTTGTAGATAGGTGAGAAGCAGATGGTCCAATCCCATGGGAAGTCAAAGTCATCAAATGATTTTATGGTAGATAGGATGTGGTATTATTTTGAATTTGTACCATTTTGTGTGTGACTCCAATGTATGATGCGTTTTTAGTACATGTGGCAAAAGAGCATGTAATGGTAAAATAAATGTGTAGTCCCATGCTTAATATCAATATTATCCTATATGTCTTTGTTGATCCAAAATGATAAGTATTAACTTAACATATTCGATTTACAGACATAATAAGTATGTCTCATATAATATAGATTGCATGTATATGAATTTAAGCATATGATATGAAAATAAGGAGAAAAGTGACTATGTATGTCACATGTGATATGATAATTTTTCTTGAATATGAGATTTGATGATGAATTGAAGTGGAGATGAAATGTATAAGAGTCACAAATGCATGTTTTTTTAATACAAGTTTACTTTTGAGTAATGACCCAATATATCTATTATGCTGCTGGATTTTTAACACAATTACCACTATTAAAATACGTTTTTAAGCTAAAAAAAAGAATTTAAATTGTGGTAACTTTGTTTTCAAAGGTTATTGTATCTAAAATTTTTGGCCTGTATTTCTATGTACTCTTTTATCATATTTATATGTTTGGTTATATGTTACAGCATGTGTTGCTGCACTCCCTTATTAGATCACATAGCAAATCAAGTAAGGGGTGCTACATTATTCATACCTAATACGAATTCAAATAAGGAATGTTACTTTAAGCAATACCAAATCCTATTTTAATTAATTACCCAACACCATCATTGATTGTACATTTATCTTATATTAACTTAAGACTATTATTAACCATATATTTGCTTATGTTTGTCTATAGGATTATGATGCTTGAAATTTTGGTAGCATAATGGTTGTTTAATGTCACTTCTCAAATAGTATATACAATTAAAGTAACACTCCTAAAATATTCACATTCTAATCTAAACTTCAATTCACCAAACTCAAGCCATACTCAATCACAACTATCAATTTCATCATAATATATAACATTTATTCATCCATTAACTATATTTACAAATAAATTATAATCTTGAAGCTCATACCATTTACATATCACATTCATAATACATTCAATAATACATGTCTATCTATTACATCTTCATTTGTTTATGTACATACATATACAAATGTAATAGAAAATTCAAATGATAAAAAGATGGAAACTAATACCAATAATATATTCTTTCACTTCCTTAATATGTTGGGACTTCTAGTATTGATCAACTGCAAATTTTCCTTCTTAAACTTTTATCTACAACACACATGTCACAAAGCAAATGGCATGCTAAGCACTAGGCTAAGTAGTGAATTTTAATTTTTATAATTAAAGCAAATATATAAGATTCATTCAATCACACATTTCATTAAATTCAAATTTCTTAATGGACTAACTATTTTTATTATATTAATTATTTCCAATGTGAATTCTCATTTTCTTAATATTAAATTTATAATTTTATGTTATGTATATGCATTTCATTTATTCTAAGCAAAAATAAATGAAGTATTCATTATTCCACATTTGATGAATTACTAAGTTCTAAGTAAATTTTTAATTTAATTAAAGCCAATTCTTCTCACCATTTAAATGCTTATAATTGTTAATTATTTATATCAATTTTCACTTTTTAATTTAGATTTGCCCTAATAATCCTAACAAAGCCAGTATTAGCTAGGATAACAAGATCCATATGATGCCAATAACGTACTGTGGTACCCAATAATATAGAGCCAAATGATTCTAATAAGATACTATTGTACCCAGTCATATGGTTATAAATAAAATAATACAATATCAATAATACAATGATAAATCAAAAGAACATATAGTGTTCAATAACAATAAGGACACAACCTCGTAACTCAATAGGCTCAATAAGCCAACAATAACAGCTGTAAAACAATTATCTCTAATTGGCTTGTCAATCTATCCTAAACTCTAATGACTATTGTTATCAAGGCATTATTAGGATCATTATTCTTTCAATTTCCATTAACATATGGATCTAATATCACAATCATTTCTACTGAGTTTTAATTTAAAACATATATGCATTGCTATAACAAACTTACTAACAATTCCTTTCATAAGCATATATTAAAGTCACAAGATCAATTTATTTATATCATAAAGATACACACATCAATATGTGTGTGGTGTGTGTGTAATTTCATTTAATTTTCTTTATTATTTAATTTGCTAAGCTAATACATGTAAAATGCTTTAATACTTTGATAATCATTCTTGGTCTTATAAATACATATTTTAGCCAATAGAAATTTTCAATTTCTTTTTCTTATTTTTATTAGTTCAATAAAATTTTACCGTTTATTATTTAAATTATGTTCAATTTAATATTAATACATGTAAAATTTCAAAGACACCATGTATTCTTAACTTCTTATATTCGACCTAAGTTACGTATTTAGTCTATTTATCTTATTTTTATTATATCCACCTCTATTATTAGTATTAAATCCAAAAATTCTAATTACAACCTAAGAATTACATAATTAACATTTTAGTCCTTTATTACTCTTAGACATTCAATTTCGGCCCATATCAAAAAATTTACGCAAAATTCAATTTAATCTTTATATTCTTTTACTTCATCATTTTAACTTAAGCTTTAATTTTATTTTTATTCTTTAACTCCATAAATTATAAGTTCTATTTTAATAATTTTATCCTAACTAACAAGTTACATTTTAATAATTTTATCCTAACTAACACCCCATAATATTTATTTCCCTAAACTTTTAATTATTTGAAAATTCTAACATTTCCATATTAGTTAACAAGCTTTAACTACAAAAATTAGAATATGTTTGCATTAATTAAGCTTCAAAATCATTTTTTCTTCAAATTGATCAATTATTCATCTACCATTCATTTGCCTTTGTTTCTTTTGCCTCCATCATCATTTCCACCTTTGAAAATTCACCATAATTCAAATAAATTCCAAAATCCAAAGTTAAGGTCAATTTTTTTTTTATTTTAAAGTCATAATTAACTATTTACATAATTAAAATTGAAAACAATCAAAACTTACAACCATGAATACTCTTCACATTTCTCTCAAAAGCTTACTTTCTTCCATTTTAATGGCTAATTTTTGAAATTGAAGGAAGAAGGGTGATTAGAGAGAATGAACTCAAACTTGTAACTAATATTTCTTGGGGAAACTGAAAAAATTTCAAAAAAATTAAGGGGATAGGACTTAAGTGTGGTGTCAGCCATTTAAAAGAATAGAGGGGTTTTATTTGATTTTACGAGAAAGATATTGATTTAAAAATGAAAATTATTTATATTTATGAATGAATAGTTTAGATTTTATGAGTTTAAAATATTCAATGGTGAAGGTGAGTTTCAAGAAATAAAAATCTTATGATTTATTTTTTTATATTTTATTTAATTATTCATTTATACTTTTATAAATTGAGATGTTTTCTCTTCTTTTTTTTTTTGTAATTTTAATGGCTTGGATCAATTTTGTTACTATTTAATCCAATGGCCATTATTAATCCCTATACACATATTTACATTTCTTTATTTTATTCTTGTTTCTTTAAATCAAATTTGTACTTCCTGAATTATTAACCTTCCTAAATGATCATTTCTTATAATGTATGTTGCCTATTAATTAATTTAATTTCAACAAATTTTGACTCCCACATGATCTAGGTCAAAACTATTGTAAAAAGGGCAATGCATTTGATAAGTTATTATTCATGTGAAATTGTAACCTAGATTTTATTTTCATTGTTTAAACCACCTTAGTGCACTTATTTACTTTTCAAATTTTAACTCCAATAATAATATGAATAATACTTCTATTTGACTAAAAATGTATTGCTTAAGTTCTTGAGAAGTAATATTCACGATCCTAGAAGCACTATTTATGACCTATGATTTTTGGGTCATTATGTGAGATTTGGCATATAAATATGGAAGATAGCTTCCCTTAATGGATCTAGTTAAGGAATTTTATATGACATAGCCCAATGGTTTCATATCCAATGATAGCAACAAGGTGTGCATGCTTCAGAAATCCGTGCATGCTTCAGAAATTCGTAACTATTTTGATGAGACAATAAAAGAGTTTCGTTTCTCACAAAATCCTAATGAAACTTGTGTGTAAGAAAAGTGAGTGGGAGTGCAGTTGTTTTCCTTATGTTATATGTTAATGACATATTACTCATAGAAAATGATGTTTTTGTCATTCAATTTGTTAAGATACAGCTATCCAAGCAATTCTCCTGAAAGACCTTAGAAAAGTAACCTGTATTCTGGGTATTAGGATTTATAGAGATAGATCCAATAGATTATTAGGTCTTTCATAGGCTTTATACATAGATAAAATGCTAAAGAGGATTAGCATAGATCTCCCAAAGAAGAGATATCTCTATGTGACTCATAAGAAATTCCTTTCTAAAGCTATATGTGCTACAACACAGGAGCAAAGACAACACGTGAGTAAAATCTCATATGCCTTAACTATAGGATCTATTATTTATGCTACATTATATAATTGACCCCATGTTCATATGCTTTGAGTGTTATAAGTAGATACCAATCTGACCCCACAAAGGAACATTAAGTGGCTATTAAGCATATCCTTAAGTACTTAAAAAGGACTAAGGACATGTTCTTAGTACATGGAAAAAGGGGATTTAGTAGTAAATGGCTATATAAAATGCTAGTTTACAATTTGATAAAGATGACTACAAGTTGTTGTTAGGGTATGTATTCACATTTGGTGGAGCTGCAGTTAGTTGAAAAAGTTCCAAATAGGATACAACTACTTATTCTACAATAGAGGCTGAGTACATTGCAGCTTCTAAAGTAGCTAAGGAAGCAGTAAGGATCAAGAAGTTCATAGTTGAAGTAAGAGTGTTTCCTAGCATTGTTGATCTAATACCTTTATATTTTGACAACAATGGAGCCATTGCACATGCAAAGAAACCATGGTTTTATCAATAATCTAAGAATATGCTCGAATGATACCATCTAATTAGGGAAGTCATTGGTAGAAATGATGTGAAGATTGAAAAGGTTCACACATATCATAATATAACTTATCCTTTCACAAGGGCACTATCTTAGAAGGAATTATATAAGTAAATGCAATGGGCATTAAATATAAAGGTGATTGGCTCTAGTGCAAGTAAGAGATTGTTACATATATATACCCTAAAGACTATCATTTTAAGTGGCTATATCATGTACATGACATTATGTATTATTTAATATAAGGCATTCCTTTATTATTTAGTGCTTATAATTAATTCATTTGTTTGATTAGAAACTTAGACTGTCTAATAAAGTCCAAGTATAAAAGACACAATGTAAAAGATATCATAAAGAATTCATAATGTGAGATTCCTATTGCATGCAAATGTGTTTATACCTAAATTATCTCTAGCAATAGTATTAATAAGACAAAGCATTATTAATGTAAATAGATTAGCATATGTTATACTCTTTAACTAGGTCAACTAATAGTTCTCATAAGCTATGGGCATGAGATGCTTAGAGTTAACATATAGATGCTTGTTTGGGAAACAAGTTCATTAGAGACCTAGCTATGAAATAATCACATGGATACTTAATCTATGTCTATGATTTAATCTCATCATAGCAACTATATAAGTATCATTAGACTTGAGATCACCAAGGTTATCTTAGATATCAAATGCTATGTTAAATACCGTAGTTTATTCCTTACCATAAGGGGTTCATAGCATGGTGATTAAGTATAATGTGAGGTATTCGAAGGTAGTTAAGTGATCAATAAAGGATTCACCATCCCAGATTAATACAGAGAGTTTATCTCAAGGTTCCTTATAGTAGATCTTTTTTCAAGAATCTACGGATAAAGCAGTGTGTATATAGGAATAGGATTCATGTATACACTATGAGAACAAAGGATTAAGATACAAGAACTACATATTCATAGCTTGATTAAACATAAATCAATCAAGCATGAGTTGACACAATTACATACTCAAACCTGAATGTGATAAAACATAATGAAAGGACTTATTACATGGTACTATATATGGAAGGGTTATAGTCAAGCCACTAACTTTTTGACAACTTAGGTAGTCATGATGCATAATCATTTGCATCTATTAACTTGCACATTAATGGATTTATTGATTAAGAACCAATAATGATTTGAAAAGTTCAAACCATAAAATCCTAATGCAATTAAAACGCTAATTCATTTTATGTTGTCAACTTGACTAAAAAATCTAATAGGTCACTGAGGGTTAGAGAGGAAAAATAAAATGTAAAATGACAAATTAAATTAAGGGTTAATGTAAAATGACAAAACTTAAATGATATGATATGTCATTGAGGATTAGAGAGGTAGAATAAAAGGATTGACAAATTTTGCATATTAGACCTAGTTAGACAAAGCCTTATGTGTATAAAGAAGTAATTGGTCCTAAAAATTGGATTTGGTCTAACCACTTGATTGACCCAAATAAGAATTAATTAGTTGCAGGTTTGATGTAGGAGGATTTAAATAAAGCCTTAAAGTCTATATAAACCCCTTATAGGCTAAAATTTATAATAGAGACATAATAAAAGGAAAAAAAAAACTAATTCTTCTTCTTCTTTGTGCCAATTAAATTTCCACCACTAATCTCTGTGAAAATTTTGGCTCTGGTTACTTTCATTTAGAGTGTTTTTATTACTCTTTTCTTGTATGGATTACTATTAGAGGCATTTCAATTGTTATGGTTTGCAATAACTTGGCAAGAAAAAAACTCCAAAAAGAAAAGAAATTCTGATAAATGGTAAATTTATGTAACTTCCTTCTCTTTAATCAAAATTATTTGACAAGATAGATCCTAGGTTTGGTTTCAAAATTTTTATTTTTCTTCTATGCAATGACATTGCATGAGTTTCAAAACTAAAATAGGATACATACAAGTGATTGATAAGTAATAATACTTGTCTTTTACTATGTTAGATGATTCATTCTTTGTCAACAAGTTATCTCAATTCATACATGCTCTATATAAAGCTCACTAGAAGGTTGGCAAATATCTCTTTCGTTATCTTAAATACATAACTCATTAAAGCACTACCTTACTCACTATAGCAATTTCAAGCTATATATGTACTAAGATGTTGACAGGTCGAAAACATCAATATTGAAGTTTAACCATAGGTTATCTCTTTTTTTTAGTTTTAATTCTATTAGCTGATCTTCTAAGAAATAAAGAATCATTGTTCGATTGTTTATAGAAGCTAAATATCAAGTAGTTGTAAATGCTCTTGATGAAACAACTTAGGTTAAAAATCTTCTCAAGGAGCTTAATGTTATTTTTTAAAAGCCACATATTATTTAAAGTGATAATTTAATTGTTATCTACTTGTGTGAGAATCTTATTCTAAATAATCAAATGAAATACATAGTTGTTAACTTTCACTACGTTAAGCAACAAATTCAATATCAGTAGCTTATCATCACTCACATTTCTAGTTTAAACCAACTAGCTGATACTCTTACAAAACCACTTGCCAAAGAGTTTTTCAATCACCACCTATCCAAGTTAGGTTTTGTTGCACACCTTCTAGGTTAAAAAGGTATATTAGCACATGTTCCTTGTGACATCTATCATTATTGTTATTTTGATGGTGATGTCTTTATTCTTTAGTTATTCAATTCCTTATTTTATGGTTCATTTTAGTTTGAATGATTCTCCATTATTGAAGGAGCTTTCTCAAAGATTTTATTGTATGCCTATGTATATATTCAACTCTTTAATTTAATAAAATCAAGCTCTCAACTTTTTCCTTCCTTATTGTTTAAAATGGAAGTAACATCGTTAAAACCTATAACATGCATGAATTATCACAATGAAACTTGATCAAATATATATTTAAATAGTATTTATTGCATATATGTTGGTTTACTTAATAGCTATGTCATCATAAATGTCAAAGAAATAGTGAATACACAATCATTAAATGAAACTCTTTCTATCCATCACAATCTAATATAGTTTCATAACCATAAAAGTACTAATTGCTATATAAATATGAATTTTATAAACCAAATTCTTAGATTCAAAAAGAAGAAAAATCTAAACTAAAAATTGAGTAATCTTCTAACTTATGTAAAGAAAAATTCTACGGAGAAATAAAAGTGGACTTCAAATTACACTTTAAATAAAGCATAGATACATTATGGTTTTAAAAAAGTGACGTAGCATATTTCAAAATAGATAAGTCATTCTAAAATGAGGGCAAAAACCTAAATTTGTCCTTCAACTTTGCAAAATAGATAAATTTTACTTTTGAATTATTTTCTTTTTTTTTCAAATTTTCCATTCCATCATAAAAAATGTCAAAATTTGCCTTTACAACTATGAAATGCTAATGTCAACTAATGTTAGTAGATGAAAATTTTAATAAACCAATCAAAATCCACTATGTCATTTCCATGTGTCATTAAAAAGCATAAAAATAATCAAAAAAGATTGTACTATTCGTGTTGATTTTATTACCTATGTCAAGTTTAAATTTAAGCCTATAGATACCCGCTATCCATACTCATTTATAAAATTAATTGTGAAATTAATTTAATAATATTTATACACATATATTATATATAAATTTTTAATTTTTTATTATATTCTATTAGAATTTCATATTTATTTATAAATTACACAATATGTTGAATTAATTATTAATTGTTACTAATGTTAAATATATTTTATTAAATGAATTAATAATTTAATTAATTTTTTATGCTAATTGGGTAATTAAATGGATTTAGGCATTATACGAATAATAACAAACAGGTTTGCAATGGGTACAAGTATTATAGAAATAATTTATTAAGGTTCGAGTATTTATAAATTTAATTAATCTAATTTAGGTAGGATGTTTTCTCTATCCAGTGCTCATCATGGCTAAACACAAATCAGTGGCTTACCTTAAATGACTTCATGAATAGTACTTTTCAGACTATGAATAGTGCCTTCGAGGTCCACCTGGGGCATGAATATTACAAAATGGACTTTCAAATAGCATAATTCATGAATGAGAAATGGTTAAAATATAAAAATGAAATAAGGACATTTCAAGATAGAAAAATTGAAAGTTTAAATAGGTTAGCAGATAAGTAAATAAGACGAAATAGTAAATAGTACTAAGATTAGTGGAACACGTTTAAGTGGGTTAATTAAGATATGACTAAATCAAATGAAGTTAACCAAGTAATAATAGAAGTAAAGGTAAGGTTAAGATGGAGACAGTTGTCACAAGTTAAACCATTGAAGTTAAAATATAAAAGAAGAAAAAAAAGAAAGAGAAAAGATGAAAAGTGCAAATTGGTTACATTTTTCTCTCTCTTCTAGTTGACACCTCCATACAATTTCTTCTCTCAATCTTCTTGTTTTTCCACAAATCATATATCCACCTATTAATATATGATAAATTCGAATTTATGAGTGGGTATTATTAGAAATCAATAAAAAGAGACGAATTGATGGCAGAATCATGAAAACAAAGAGAGGTAAGTAGGGATTCTTCTCTCTCATTTATTTCTTATGATGGAAATTATTAAATATGGGAATTAAAGATAGTTTTTGGATATGGAATTAATGTTAATTTATTGTGCTTGAAGTTTGATTAAGCTTAGAAATTGGTTTTTTGCTTGGGCTGAATCATGCTATGAAGAATCAGAGAAATTGCTTTTCAAAATAAAGGGTACAAAAAAGAAGAAATAGAGTTTAAAGGACTTTCTTAAGGTAGGTGCTCTCTAATTTAAACTTCTTTCTATAAGATTTGAATTTTATGAGTTAGGGTTTTAAGTGTAAATGGAATAATTATAATTAATATGAGGAATTTTAATTTTCAGAGTATGGAGATCACAAAAATATGGAATTTTATGAAATGAAAAGAACTTTAGTGTGGTTTTCATTCTTAGCCAAAAATGACAAATGTAAGGAATTAGGCTTTTTAGTTGAGTAAATGACTTAAGTTTGATTTTTACATGTTTTATTACTTAAATAAATTCTAAGAATAAATAAGAAGAAGAAATAGCATAAATCTTAATTAATTTTATTATAAGGTCGAAATCCTTTAATAAAGGAATTATAAGCAAGTCACCATATGTTTTTATTAATAACCCTATACTATGTTTATGAGCTAAGAAATAAGTTATAGAATACAAGTAATGGATGAATTATAAAACTTGATTTTTAGTTTTGCTTTGACTAAATTATATAGCTAAGGAAGATTTTGATTTTTCTTTATATCGTGTCAATTGTATAGGTAAACCTATGAAGTTAAGTGAAACATAGCATATTGAATGAACAATTTATGTCATAAATTTTAGGAATATGAAATTTAGTATGTGAAAAGTGTTGTATTGGCAAGTTCATGCTTATGGAACTGAAAGAAGGTGCATAGATGAGGTAAGTGTTTAATTTCAAATTTTTCTCATGAATATATGTACATAGTTATATACTAGGATCACATTTAAGTAAGCTTAGAAATGAAAATATGAGCTAAAGCTTAATTAATAAGCATCAGCATAAAGCCATTATGTTTTGTTAGTGTGATATGAAAGGATGAGTATCTTGCATGATAAATTATACATAAGTGGAATTATGGAGCTCATGGCCATAAAAATAGGTTAACACTTGAATTTGAATTGTAATTATTTTTGGTTAGAATGTGATGGCCTTATGGCAAAGAGATAAATT